>MUZC01000665.1:208175-247945 GCA_002072015.1 Radix auricularia | reverse complement strand
GTCCCATATGAGAAAATTAATCTTGTAGTGCCCATCAACTTGGCCCATGTGAGAGAGCTAACCAATGTAGTGCCTAATAATAGGGCCCACCTGAGAGAGCCAAACATGATAGAGCTTATAAGAGGCCCATCTTAAGAGCAAACCATTGTAGCGTCGTCAATTAGGCCGACATGAGAGAGTCAAGCATTGTAGCGCCCACCAGTGTCTAAACCGAGAGAGCCAAGCATTGTGGAACCCATTAAATCGGCCCACCTGATTTCACCAAGCATTGTGGGACATACTAAATGTTCCACCTGGGGAGTCAAACTTTTTGGGGCACATCAAAGTTTCCCAACTGAGGGAGCCAAGCTTTGTAAGGCACATCAAAGTTGCCCAACTGAGGGAGTAAAGCTTCGAAAGGCCATGTCTGTCATGTGCTTCCCGATAATAACCCTAGCTGTAAATATGTGGCATCTGTCCGTCTACAAAAGGCGATAGATTTATCTTTATTTTTTGCAGCTCTTTGTGGGGCTGAATAGTCCAATCCTTGAGTGGCAGTCAGTATTGCAAAATCTAAATTTTAGATTTTATACATTTTTATTTAAAAACATGTCTACAAAGCCATAAAAAATAGATTAAACGTTTCAATTTTAACATTATGAAGTTTAAAGAAAAGAAAAACATTTGGATACTCTTGTAGTGTGTATATGTATATTGCAAAGAGTAAAAGTGTCTGAGATCGATAGATACTTTTTAATAAATTAAATGGTTTGTAATATATTTTATTAATAATAAATCATTCATACATGGACACATAAATTGTTATATATTTACATAATATTAATGTTTTGGTCATTTATAAGTAACAAACATATACTATTGAATAGGGCTCATAACAGACGTGCAGAATCATTATACGTCCCGTCAAAGCGGTACCACAAAGCAACTGTGCTGACCCATTTAAAATAATTTTACTTGATAAACTTAGATGAGCTTATTGATAGCATTTAATATGACAACGTTATTAAACTATAATTTATTGCTTTTCGAGCATTAGTGCTAAAAATTTGTGCTGTCCAAAAATTACTTTTAATAAATTGCAAAACAATTTATAGAAATATAACATTTTAGATATCGATATATAATTTAAAAATTATGTTTATTGGTAACTTAGTAAACTAACAAAATAAATATTTCCTTTAACAAAAACACTTTACCTCAATTTCTGTTGTCCTATTGTCAGAGGGTATCCGTTCCTTAAATTTATGAGAGTGGCAGGTCACTTGCACTCGATCCCTGTTATAGGGATACAATGTTAATGAAATCATAGCTTAAAAATATGAAGTTACTTACACATTTTTTTCACAAATACCCCTTGCCTTCCATGCCCTGTGTAGCCAATCAAATTAGCCCACCTGAGAGAACAACATGTTGTAGCGCCAACTCTAAGTGTCCACCCAAGGGATCCAAGCATTGTAACATCCATAAGATTGCCCACTTGAGAGAGCCAAACATATTAGCGTTCATAAAAGTCGCCTACCTAAGAGAGCCAAACATATTAGCGTTCATAAAAGTCACCTACCTAAGAGAGCCAAACATATTAGCGCTCATAAAAGTCACCGTTCCTAAGAGAGCCAAACATATTAGAGTTCATAAATGTCGCCTACCTAAGAGAGCCAAACATATTATCGTTCATAAATGTCACCTACCTAAGAGAGCCAAACATATTAGCGTTCATAAAAGTCGCCTACCTAAGAGAGCCAAACATAGTAGCGTTCATAAAAGTCACCTACCTAAGAGAGCCAAACATATTAGCGTTCATAAAAGTCGTCAATCTAAGAGAGCCAAACACATTAGCGTTCATGAAAGTCACCTACCTAAGAGAGCCAAACATATTAGCGTTCATAAAAGTCACCTACCTAAGAGAGCCAAACATATTACCGTTCATAAAAGTCGCCAATCTAAGAGAGCCAAACATATTAGCGTTCATAAAAGTCGCCTACCTAAGAGAGCCAAACATATTAGCGTGCATAAAAGTCGCCAACCTAAGAGAGCCAAACATATTAGCGTTCATAAAAGTCGCCTACCTAAGAGAGCCAAACATATTAGCGTTCATAAAAGTCACCTACCTAAGAGAGCCAAACATATTAGCATTCATAAAAGTCACCTACCTAAGAGAGCCAAATATTATGGCACCAATCAAAAGAGGCCCACCTGACAGAGCCAACTTTGTATTGCTGCTCAGAATGACCCACCAGAGAGAGCCAAACAGTGTAGAGCCCATAAAAATGGCTCACCAGAGAGAGCCAAACAGTGTAGCGCCCATAAAAATGACCCACCAGAGAGAGCCAAACATTGTAGCGCCCATAAAAATGACTCACCAGAGAGAGCCAAACATTGTAGCGCCCATAAAAATGACCCACCAGAGAGAGCCAAACAGTGTAGCGCTATTAAAAATGACCCACCAGAGAGAACCAAACATTGTAGCGTCCATAAAAATGGCTCACCAGAGAGAGCCAAACATATTAGCGTGAAAAAAAGTCTCCTAACTAAGAGAGCCTAACATTATGGGACCCATCAAAGTAGCCCACATGACAGAGCCAACTTTGTATTGCTGCTCAGAATGACCCACCAGAGAGAGCCAAACAGTATAGCGCCCATAAAAATCTCTCACCAGAGAGAGCCAAACATTGTAGAGCCCATTAAAATGGCACACCAGAGGGAGCCAACCACTGTAGCACCCATAAAAGTGTCCCATATGAGAAAATTAATCTTGTAGTGCCCATCAACTTGGCCCATGTGAGAGAGCTAACCAATGTAGTGCCTAATAATAGGGCCCACCTGAGAGAGCCAAACATGATAGAGCTTATAAGAGGCCCATCTTAAGAGCAAACCATTGTAGCGTCGTCAATTAGGCCGACATGAGAGAGTCAAGTATTGTAGCGCCCACCAGTGTCTAAACCGAGAAAGCCAAGCATTGTGGAACCCATTAAATCGGCCCACCTGATTTCGCCAAGAATAGTGGGACATACTAAATGTTCCACCTGGGGGAGTCAAACTTTTTGGGGTACATCAAAGTTGCCCAACTGAGGGAGCCAAGCTTTGTGGGGCACATCAAAGTTGCCCAACTGAGGGAGTAAAGCTTTGTGGGGCACATCAAAGTTGCCCAACTGAGGGAGCCAAGCTTTGTGGGGCACATCAAAGTTGCCCAACTGAGGGAGTAAAGCTTTGAAAGGCCATGTCTGTCATGTGCTTCCCGATTATAACCCTAGCTGTAAATATGTGGCATCTGTCCGTCTACAAAAGGCGATAGATTTATCTTTATTTTTTGCAGCTCTTTGTGGGGCTGAAGAGTCCAATCCTTGAGTGGCAGTCAGTATTGCAAAATCTAAATTTAAGATTTTATACATTTTTATTTATAAACATGTCTACAAAGCCATAAAAATAGATTAAACGTTTCAATTTTAACATTATGAAGTTTAAAGAAAAGAAAAACATTTGGATACTCTTGTAGTGTGTATATGTATATTGCAAAGAGTAAAAGTGGCTGAGATCGATAGATACTTTTTAATAAATTAAATGGTTTGTAATATATTTTATTAATAATGAATCATTCATACATGGACACATAAATTGTTATATATTTACATAATATTAATGTTTTGGTCATTTACATTATAATTGTTACATTATAAGTAACAAACATATACTGTTGATTCGGGCTCTTAACAGACGTGCAGAATAATAATACTTCCCGTCTAAGCGGTACCACAAAGCAACTGTGCTGACCCATTTAAAATAATTTTACTTGATAAACTTAGATGAGCTTATTGATAGCATTTAATATGACAACGTTATTAAACTATAATTTATTGCTTTTGGAGCATTAGTGCTAAAAATTTGTGCTGTCCAAAAATTACTTTTAATAAAATGCAAAACAATTTATAGAAATATAACATTTTAGATATCGATATATAATTTAAAAATTATGTTTATTGGTAACTTAGTAAACTAACAAAATAAATATTTCCTTTAACAAAAACAATTTACCTCAATTAAGTACTACTATTATATTACATCTGTGCCTTAATTTTATGAGAGTGGCATACCCCTTGCACTCGATCCCTGTTATAGGGATACAATGTTAATGAAATCATAGCTTACAATATGTAGTTACTTACAAATTTTATTCACAAATACCACTTGCCTTCCATGCTTATAAAGGACAGGAGGAATTTCTCACTTACACCCGGTAATGTTTTGATGCAACCCGGGTTCAATGGCCCTCCTTACGATAATGACCCACAATGTGGCCCACGTTAGGGAGCCAATCCCTGTGTAGAGAATCAAATTAGCACACCTGAGAGAACAACATGTTGTAGCGCCCACTCTAAGTGTCCACCCAAGAGATCCAAGCATTGTAACATCCATAAGGTGGCCCACTTGAGAGAGCCAAACATATTAGCGTTCATAAAAGTCACCTACCTAAGAGAGCCAAACATATTAGCGTTCATAAAAGTCACCTACCTAAAAGAGCAAAACATATTAGCGTTCATAAAAGTCACCTACCTAAGAGAGCCAAACATATTAGCGTGCATAAAAGTCACCTACCTAAGAGAGCCAAACATATTAGCGTTCATAAAAGTCACATACCTAAGAGAGCCAAACATATTAGCGTTCATAAAAGTCACATACCTAAGAGAGCCAAACATATTAGCGTTCATAAAAGTCACCTATCTAAGAGAGCCAAACATATTAGCGTTCATAAAAGTCACATACCTAAGAGAGCCAAACATATTAGCGTTCATAAAAGTCGCCTACCTAAGAGAACCAAACATATTAGCGTTCATAAAAGTCGCCTACCTAAGAGAGCCAAACATATTACCGTTCATAAAAGTCGCCTACCTAAGAGAGCCAAACATTATGGCACCCATCAAAGTAGCCCACTTGACAGAGCCAACTTTGTATTGCTGCTCAAAATGACCTACCAGAGAGAGCCAAACAGTGTAGCGCCCATAAAAATGGCCCACCAGAGAGAGCCAAACATTGTAGCGCCCAATAAAAATGACCCACCAGAGAGAGCCAAACAGTGTAGCGCCCATAAAAATGACACACCAGAGAGAGCCAAACAGTGTAGCGCCCTTAAAAATGACCCATCAGAGAGAGCCAAACATATTAGCTAGCATAAAAGTCGCCTACCTAAGAGAGCCAAACATATTAGCGTTAATAAAAGTCGCCTACCTAAGAGAGCCAAACATATTAGCGTTCATAAAAATCACCTACCTAAGAGAGCCAAACATATTGGCGTGCATAAAAATCACCTACTTAGAGAGCCAAACATATTAGCGTTCATAAAAGTCGCCTACCTAAGAGAGCCAAACATATTAGCGTTCATAAAAGTCGCCTACCTAAGAGAGCCAAACATTATGACACCCATCAAAGTAGCCCACTTAACAGAGCCAACTTTGTATTGCTGCTCAAAATGACCCACCAGAGAGAGCCAAACAATGTAGCGCCCATAAAAATGGCTCACCAGAGAGAGCCAAACATTGTAGAGCCCATAAAAATGCCACACCAGAGGGAGCTTACCACTGTAGCACCCATAAAAGTGTCCCATATGAGAAAATTAATCTTGTAGTGCCCATCAACTTGGCCCATGTAAGAGAGCCAACCAATGTAGCGCCTAATAATGTGGCCCACCTGAGAGAGCCAAACATGATAGAGCTTATAAGAGGCCCATCTTAAGAGCAAACCATTGTAGCGTCGTCAATTAGGCCGACATAAGAGAGTCAAGCATTGTAGCGCCCACCAGTGTCTAAACCGAGAGAGCCAAGCATTGTGGAACCCATTAAATCGGCCCACCTGATTTCGCCAAGCTTTTTGGGACACACTAAACGTTCCACCTGGGGAGTATGTATTTTTCGGAATTATTTATGTTATTGTAGTGTTAAATAACGGAGAAATGAATAACCCTTCATTTTTAATGAATAACCGTATATTAATGTGTTACTTTAATGCAATAGAAACAAAGTAAATTTAATTTTTAATAAGTTACCTTACAATAATATAATTTACTTCTTGCATTTTAAACACAATATTTGAGCCACTAAGACCGCCCCCCCCCCAGCTACGCCACTGATCAAATTAATTTCAATCGATCAAATTTAATAATATTAAACAATTAATTAATCTTTAATTTCAACAGCCCTAGTTATATATGTTTCAGTGTATGAAACGTGGATGTGCGACGTTGCAAATATGTGGACGTATTTCTACCCATTTTTCCCAACCTTTTAGTTCGTCTTAATTAAATCCTTTATATTGATTCGCTGCGACTGTCTGATTGCTTGCTTGTCGCAAAAACTTTTTATCGATTTTAACCCACTTCCCGGAATCCTATCGCGCTGAAATTTTGCAAGCAGACTCGTAGCGATGATATAAATGGCGTATAAAATTTTCACATTGATAGCATTTACTATAATTAAATTAATAATTTTTTAGATTTTCTCTCTGTATGTCTATGAAACACGAACAGATTATGCTCGTTTGTCGTGCGGTGCGAATTATATATTATTAATCTTCACACAAGTTGTTAGTGGTCCGCATGTTTGAAAACTTTCATTTCATTTGGATACATCCCACAAGAAAATATGCATAATTTTAGAAATTGTTGGCGAGCTGCAATGTGAACACGCGTTGATGCTGTTTGGCCATTGTTGTTCCAGACCAAAATACGCTAACAGTCAACAGTTAACACTTTGACGTGTCCTTGAGATTATTAAAAATGACGCTGTAAAATGAGAGAGGGCTAGGGTCAGGGGGGTGTGAGTTCTAAAACGGTTGACCTACTCCAGGCAAAGTTGGCACGTCCATATTGACACATTGCCATGCATCACAACGGTTCGCAGGTCATACATACCAACGGTTCTCATGCAATACATCCCAACAGTTCTCAGGCAGTACATACCAACAGTTCTCAGGCCATACATACCAACGGTTCTCAGGCAATACATCCCAACGGTTCTCATGAAGTATGGAATCAACTTAAACATCAATTAAAAGATGAATTTAAAAATAATTAAAAAAACATAAACACACACTCAGTTTCTTGTTTTGAAAAAAATTAGGTCCGAAATTTATTATTTTCTTTTTTTTTTTAGTTTTTGGAGACTGTAAATTCTTTATTTACGGGACATAATTAGAAGTATGTTCATTACAATACGCATCGCACGACAATCAAAGAAACCTAAATTGTAGTTATGTCTCATATATATAGGATTCATTGTAAATTTTTTAAAATTGCTAAATTTTAGCTTGATATAATCATGGGAAAAAAGTTATAAATACAGGTTTAACATAGTGAAATCCGCGATAAAGATTAGAAAGTTTATTGGCATTTGCATTTACAGATCGGAAATATCCTCAATATAATACGCACCTCATAAAGTGACAGGAAATAAAAAGGTTTTTCAATATAATACGCACTACGACACTCTAGCACAGAAATTAACCTGCTACATATAGATAACTAGGGATTCATTAATTTAACTACAGTACACTCGATCGATCTGAAATTTAGATAGATAATTTTTATCGACGGCAAAAGTTTGCCTGCAAAATGTTAGCTCGCTAGCATACGGGGAAGTGGGTTAAAATCAATCAAACGGTTTTTCGGCAAACAAACAATCAAGGCATCAAGGAGGCGCCACGCTTTTAAATAAAAAAAAGATTTTTTAATGCATAAAATAAAACACGTTATTACTTGCTCTGAAATCCGTAGCCCAACATTATCCCAAGTGACGATAAGTCGCGGTTCACCGAAGTCGCGATTACAAAAATATAGACTCAAACAACCGCGACTTGACGGAGTCACATTGTAAAATGTACTTTGTGTTTTACCACATGGTACTGTCGCGACATCACACACCATCTTGTGGTAATTTTTAAATGACAGTTGACGATGACACAACTATGTGAATGCATGAGCAGTAAGACACTTATCATTTCCAGATTTTTCTCTATGAGCGGAACTCAATTGTTTTCAAGTGTTAAGTCTCATGCCATTGGTTTAAATGTGTTAGTCTCATGCCATTGGTTTAAATGTGTTAGTCTCATGCCATTGGTTTAAACGTGTTAAGTCTCATGCCATTGGTTTACACGTGTTAAGTCTCATGCCATTGGTTTAAACGTGTTAAGTCTCATGCCATTGGTTTAAACGTGTTAGTCTCATGCCATTGGTTTAAACGTGTTAAGTCTCATGCCATTGGTTTAAACGTGTTAGTCTCATGCCATTGGTTTAAACGTGTTAAGTTTGAGGCGCCGATGACATCAATTTTCGGTGGTTCCCAAATTCGTAGTGTGCTGCCAGAATCTTTTCCCCACCGTGAGAACCGCTCCCCCAGACATTTCCTTTCCACATTTCCACATGGACCAGGCCGTAGCTGTCTCAAGGTCACCAGAATGTAGACGACGGGGAAGGGGTTGGTGGAGTCCAGACCACGACTTCATCTGGAAAGTGTTTTTTTTTTCATCTTAATTCCATTTCATCTCAGTCTGGATCTCTCGGAGGGAAACATGGCAGTCGGGGGCTGGAAGGGCGGAAAATGTCAGTATGTCTTTTTGGGTGCGAGGAATGACGTCAGCCTGTAGCGTCTCGTGCTCTTGGAAATGTGCGAGGATTGATTTGAGGGATAAAACCCTTGATATTAAAATTTAAAGGTGAAACATGATTTGGAAATTTGAAATAAAATAATTTTTCGAAACTTGTAATTGTTATTCTTTTATTGTCACTGGACGAAAATAGAAAAGCCAGCGCGATGATGAAAATAAACGAGTCGATTTATTATTTATGATATTCTTTATTCGCGGTGTATCTCTGATCTATTATTTTAGGAATATTTCTTGGAATATTTCACTTGTATTAATTCCTTTTTTTTTACGCCTGTAATATAAGTCAGAGCAGAGACAAAATTTTAGCTTGTTTGATACATTGAGTGTAATTCAACCTGACCAGACGGGACGGTGTATGAAACAGTGATAGAATTAGAATACATACATGAAGATTTGATGAGGAATGTTTGTTTGTGATAATGTTTGGGCGATGGAAGAAGTAATAAAAGCTCAATTGTCGACATCTGAATTACCATTTATTTTTACCAAAGTTCCCTCTTACACAGGATTGCAGCGCCTGTGTGATATTTTATGTAATTGTAGTAACAGGGGCCCCATACCCCTTGCTGGTTGAAGGGGTTCGCCAAGCCAAAATTTGTCCCCCCCCCCCCCGAAGTCGCCCCGTTGAACAATTCGTCACAAATAAGATAAGCCCAAAGATCCACATTTTTCTGATACAGTAGTACCTCAGTATACGTCTGCTTTGGTATAAGTCCAACTTGGTACACGTCCTGTTGTGACGCGAAACATTTTGCGTGGTATATGATCTTTCTTTGAAATATAACATGCGTGCTTCACGCAATTAGGCTGTATTTCCTATTTGAAAATGAATTACGTTTCACGTCACTTTATTGTCATTTAAGTTTGTATTTAATGTCAGGCTACATTCTAAAATGCGTGAATCAATTTAAATGTCAATAATTTTAAATACAAACGTAAAAAACATTTTTGGTTTTATTTAGGAGACGTAATTAAAAGTATTTTTACTATAGTAGGCATCGCACGACAATCCAAAAATCCAAAATTGTAGTATGCCTCATATGTAAAAGATTTATAGTAATTAAAAAAAAAACTACTACTACAGTCTGCCTGCACAATTTCAGCTCGATTTGTTCACGGGAAAGGGTTATAAAATCAAGTATAATATAGTGCGCACCGCGAGACAGACTAGAACCAAAGAGTGGATGGTAGAACGTATGCTGGAAACGATAGTAAAGAAACGAAAGAGGCACTCTTGTAATCCTTTTTGAAGGTCAAATTCCGTAGCGATCTTTACTAATACTCTGGCCCCGCGGGGTCATTGCTGGCACTAGGCCCCGCGCTTACCTAATGCCGCCACTGACTATAGCACGTCGTCACAAGCTAACATCCCATTAAAAAAAAATACAAATTAAAGAAAAAATTTCAAGCGAGACAGCTACGTGGAAATAGAGACAAGGTAAGTAGCAACTGTTGTCTTGTTGATTGTCTGGCCCTGCTCTAAAACTTCACCAAACACGTGGCTCTATCTCAGAGGCGTCACTAGGGTTGGTGTCACCCGGGGCGGTAGCCAATAGTGTCACCCGGGGCGGTAGCCAATGGTGTCACCCGAGGCGGTAGCCAATGGTGTCACCCGGGGCGGTAGCCAATGGTGTCACCCGGGGAGGTAGCCAATGGTGTCACCCGGGGCGGTAGCCAATGGTGTCACCCGGGGCGGTAGCCAATGGTGTCACCCCCTCACGACTCAACCAATAGAACTGCTACGAGCTTTCCAGTGCAAAATAACGGGAATATACAGAATTTTACATTTTTGGTTTCACCCCTCTGATGGTGTCACCCGGGGCGGCCCGCGCCCACCGCACCCCCTAGTGATTCCACTGCTCTATCTGTTTTTGACGGGAGGTATGCGAATATATGTAAGCTATTTTAAAAAGTATGAATTGTAAAATAATTTTAAATTATTATTTATTAAAATAATTACCCATTACTTTTAAGTAGTAATTCTTAAACTTTAATTTAATAAAACTTTTATCAATAGTATAATATAAGTTTTGCATTAGACTTACAAATATGTTATTGATTATTTCTACGATTTTTTAATATACAGAAAAAAAATTGTGCCATTGATCTTTAACGCTATTGTGTCCTTTTTTTTGGCAGAAATTTGTAAAAAGCAAGTTAGTTTCCTATTTTGATTGATGGGTTGCTATTGAGTTATTTCTATTTATAAATATAAGACTTTTAACAGTGAAAACAAATCAACATACGAATGTAATCTCAGATATAATGTTAATTTTTATTTATTTATTTTTTTTTTACACAAATTGCCTCCCCATCCATGGATCGCTTTGTCAGGGGATAAATTATTGCCCTTGTTTATCGCCTCTGCACATTTTCTCCCGTGTCCTTTGAGTGACGTCATGGGTCTGTCTGAAGGTCACGGGGTCACACGGAATTCGGAAGAAAAATAAATAAATAAAAAAAAATATATAATGTTGGTCACAAACGCGCTGCAGCGTCCTTGAACTTGGATGGGAAATGTCTCGGCTCAAAAGCCTTGACCTTAATTGGATTCATGCTCTTGCTTTTCAAGATTTTTCTCTGTATTACATTTAAAAAAACAGAAGAAAAAAAATAAAGTCTCCCATTTTTTTATCATTAGCGTGTATATGAACACGGTGTTTAATGTGTATCTGAACACGGTGTTTAATGTGTATCTGAACACGTTGTTTGATGTGTACCTGAACACGGTGTTTAATGTGTATCTGAACACGGTGTTTAATGTGTATCTGAACACGGTGTTTAATGTGTACCTGAACACGGTGTTTAATGTGTACCTGAACAAGGTGTTTAATGTGTACCTGAACACGGTGTTTAATGTGTACCTGAACACGGTGTTTAATCTGTATCTGAACACGGTGTTTAATGTGTACCTGAACACGGTGTTTAATGTGTACATGAACACGGTGTTTAATGTGTACCTGAACACGGTGTTTAATGTGTACCTAAACACGGTGTTTAAGGTGTATCTGAGCACGGTGTTTAATGTGTACCTGAACATGGTGTTTAATGTGTACCTGAACACGGTGTTTAATGTGTATCTAAGCACGGTGTTTAATGTGTACCTGAACACAGTGTTTAATGTGTACCTGAACACGGTGTTTAATGTGTACATGAACACGGTGTTTAATGTGTACCTGAACACGGTGTTTAATGTGTACCTGAACACGGTGTTTAATGTGTACCTGAACACGGTGTTTAATGTGTACCTGAACACGAGGTTTAGTCTGTCTCTTTAAACACAATAAAGGTGATCATTTTGTGTATGTATACGTGCGATTGTGACTCTGAAAACTGATTTAAGAAAGTAAATAAGATTCCGAAAATTGTTCCTCCTTCTGTATTATATACAACATTGCTATTTTTTCCAACTTTCTAATCTTCTGTATTATATACAACATTGCCATTTTTTCCAACTTTCTAATCTTCTGTATTATATACAACATTGCCATTTTTTTCCAACTTTCTAATCTACTGTATTATATACAACATTGCTATTTTTTCCAACTTTCTAATCTTCTGTATTATATACAACATTGCTATTTTTTTTCAACTTTTTAATCTTCTGTATTATATACAACATTGCTATTTTTTGTCAACTTTCTAATCTTCTGTATTATATACAACATTGCTATTTTTTTTTCAACTTTCTAATCTTCTGTATTATATACAACATTGCTATGTTTTCCAACTTTCTAATCTTCTGTATAATATACAACATTGCTATTTTTTTTTCAACTTTCTAATCTTCTGTATTATATACAACATTGCTATTTTTTCTAACTCTCTAATCTTCTGTATTGTATACAACATGCTATTTTTTCCAACTTTCTAATCTTCTGTATTTTATACAACATTGCTATTTTTTCCAACTTTCTAATATTCAGAAGAAATCAAATAAACATTGAGAAAATAGGAAGCGGCTGAGCAGCGCGCAATCAAGTCAGGTTGAATTAACTGTTTGGCCTAAGTTTGAGATTTATGTCTTGGGGACTTCATTAACTTCCTGTATACTGACTGGACCATTCAGGCATGAAGGGGACCATACGGCCCTTTTACTTTACAGTCTTCTTTATTAAGAGCATCTCAAATTATTTCAATTTTGACATTTTCAGAAATGACGCCAGCACTTTCATTTGTGTTTCAATGAAATCTGTGAAAGATTAATTGTCTAATTTCTGCTCAATGAAATCTGTCAAAGATTAATTGTCTAATTTCTGCTCAATGAAATCTGTGAAAGATTAATTGTCTAATTTCTGATTTTCAATCTTGACATATCGCACAACTGGACTTGTTTGATCCTAATGTGAAATGTCAGAAGAGCTCTCCACTAGAGTTAAGTAATATTTGGCTAATACATTCTTGTTTTGTATACAGGTGTTTAAACACTTATACATTCTTGTTTTGTATACAGGTGTTTAAACACTTATACATTCTTGTTTTGTATACAGGTGTTTAAACACTTATACATTCTTGTTTTGTATACAGGTGTTTAAACATTTTTATGTTGGTGTTTCCGTTTTTCCTTTTCAGCATTTTTTTATCCAAGCGATTTTTTTTTTCATTTTTTTAAACTTTGAAAACATATTCTCCAAAACAGGTGACAATAACACCTCACCTGAAAATTTAATTACCAGTGACCAGTGACCACCATGGCAACCAATCATCTTTCAGCTCATATTTGACCACATTCTGTATTTATTAGGGAGCTGAACCTTCTGTTGGGTAAAATATCGAAGAGGCCAATGAACGATGGTGTGTTGGTGATTGGGAAATAGTTCATTATTACAATGTCTTCTTTATTATTGGGAAATATTTCATTATTACAATGTCTTCTTTATTATTGTGACCTTATTACAATGTCTTCTTTATTATTGGGAAATAGTTCATTATTACAATATCTTCTTTATTATTGGGAAATAGTTCATTATTACAATGTCTTCTTTATTATTGGGAAATAGTTCATTATTACAATGTCTTCTTTATTATTGTGACTTTATTACAATGTCTTCTTTATTATTGGGAAAATATTTCATTATTACAATGTCTTCTTTATTATTGTGACTTTATTACAAAGTCTTCTTTATTATTGGGAAATATTTCATTATTACAATGTCTTCTTTATTATTGTGACCTTATTACAATGTCTTCTTTATTATTGTGACCTACGCTTATCCCTGGTGTATGTCTAATCTTGTATTTTTATAACGACCACCAGAGATTTTATTTAGGAAATTTATTTCTTGGACTCAGGCTGTATGATAAGAGGAAGAGAGAAATAGACAGAGAGAGAGAGAGAGAGAGAGTATGTGTGTGAGAGAGAGGGAGAGAGAGAGAGTTTGTGTGTGAGAGAGAGGGAGAGAGAGATTTTGTGAGTGTTTGTGTGAGAGAGAGAGCTTGTGTGTGAGTGAGAGGGAGAGAGAGATTTAGTGAGTGTGTGTGTGAGAGAGAGAGCTTGTGTGTGAGTGAAAGGGAGAGAGAGATTTTGTGAGTGTTTGTGTAAGAGAGAGGGAGAGACAGATTTTGTGAGTGTGTGTGTGAGAGAGAGAGCTTGTGTGTGAGTGAGAGGGAGAGAGAGATTTTGTGAGTGTTTGTGTAAGAGAGAGGGAGAGAGAGAGAATTTGTGAGTGTGTGTTTGAGAGAGAGAGAGAGTTTGTGTGTGAGATAGAGGGAGAGAGAGATTTTGTGAGAATGTGTGTGTGTGTGTGTGTCTGTGAGAGAGAGTTTGTGTGTGTGTGGGTGGAAGTTTGTGTGTGAGAGAGAGGGAGAGAGACAGGTTTTGTGATTATGTGTGTGAGAGAGAGATAGAGTTTGTGTGTGTGGGTGGAAGTTTGTGAGTGAGAAAGTGTTAGAGAGAAAGATAATTTGTATGAGATAGAGAGAGAGAGAGATTGAGAGAGAAAGACCAAGGGATAGAAAAATAAAGTAATATTAACAAATAGAAAAGCATTTTACAATATTTGATAAAAGAATATATAACTAGAATTACAAGGTTGTTTTTTGTTTTTGTTTTTTTTAAATCCTTTTTATTAAATCGTGGTGTCTGAGCCCTTCCTTGCCGAAAAAACTTTGTATCGACTTTTAACCCACTCTCTTGTAAGCTAGGGAGCTGAAATTTTGCCGACAGACTCGTGCGAATAATAAAAATAATGTGCAAAAATTTCCTATCGATCGAATGTACTGTAATTGAATTATTGAATTTTAAAATTATTTTATTTATCTCTATGTATTACGTTAATTTTTTTAGATTGAGTGTCGTGGTGCGTATTATGTTCAACAACCTTTCCTGTTGCGTAAAAAATGCGCATTATATTGACAGTACTTTTTAAAAATATATTACGAGACATAACTACCGTAGATTTTTTTAATTGTTAGAATGATTTGCCCTACGTATTATAATAATCATCCTTATAGTAAAGTCTTGTATATAGATCTAAATGGTTTATAGTGTTTTTACGGGTTTTAAAAAAAAAATTAATTCTCTCTGTCGATTCCGGTATCTGATTCCTTCAGTTTGTGAAATATTAAAATTAACTGTCCTTACTCACATGTAACCACCGCCTCTTTATCCCGTGATATAAAAACTGAAGCTGTTTATTTCATTTATTTCTCACTTCTTAATTAATGCAGAGTGGTCCCAGTACCCTGACAGAAAAGCTTGGGAACTGCTATTTACAGGCTTTAAACACAGGAAGTGTTGCGCTGTGTTAAATAACTGATGAAGCCAGTGGCGTAGCTAGAGGTTTCGAGGCCTTGGGGCTTGTCCTCTTTTTTTTTGGGGTGGGGGGGGGTTGGCCTTCATACATGCCAGTGGAGTATTATTTCATGTTTAAAAAAAATCGGACACTCATTTGCGGGCCTCCCTCAAGTGGGGGCCAGGGGGAACTTTAAAATGGGAATCACCCTCCCCTAGCTACCCCACTGGATGTAGGGATAGAAGTAAGTGGGAGGTAAAACGCATCAATCGTATTGTGGCGTGAAGGCGAAATGAATATGTTACATTTTTGACAGTCTGCCAACAGTCTCAAGGTTACCAGCGACACACGCAGACCCAGGCATTAAACAACGCCGTCCTTAGTTCAAAAAATAACGTTATGCAGTGGCGTAACCGTGGTAACAGTGTTACAGATATCATCTATTTTATCTCATTTGTTGCATACTATTCTTCTACTCGGAAGATTATCGTTCCCTTCGCTTATCCATCGCTTATGTCTAGTCGGCATTTTTACTAGAGTTTTAAATTTTGATTGAGGGTGTTGGTTTTTCTGGTTTCTTCAGGCAACCTATTCCAATTCCGAAATCGGGAAGGGAAGAGCGAGGGTTAATATTAATGTGTGTTTGTTTTTTGCTTACGAAATAAGAAAAGTGTTTTTATCCTTATGTCTTTCTGAGGGTTGTAGTAGATTATCTTTGTGTTGCATTTCCAAGATAGAATTAATGGCCTAATGTAATATTACTACTATTAAACTACTCTGGTCTTTGTTCTTCTATCCTCTAGTTTTTCAAGGTTAACTTAAATGATTTAATTAAAGACGTTACTCTTATCAGTTTTGAATATTCTCCAGTAATGAACCTGGCATCTCTTTTTTTTTTAATCTACTTTATCAATGTTTTCTTTTGCAGGTGGGTCTTATACAGAAAATGAATAATCTAGCACAGGTCCAAACAAAGAAAAGTAGCATTTCAGTTGTAAGCACGTATTACATCTGTAATAGTTTCTTTTTTTTTTATTAAGCCTAGGGTTTTGTGTGATTTTTAAAATCCTTTATATTAACTTGTGGTATCTGAGCCCTTGCCGAGAAACACTTTCGATCGATTTTTAACCCACTTTCTCGTAAGCTAGCGAGCTGTAATTTTGAAGGCAGACTCGTGCCGATGATAAAAATGAAGTTTCAAAATTTCTGATCGATCGAATGTACTGTAATTGACTTATTGGAAATTTTAGATTATCTTATTTATCTCTATGTATCATCTTAATTTTTGACGTAGTCTTGGTGCGTATTCTGTTCAACAACCTTTCCTTTGCGTAATAAGGTGCGCATTATATTGAGAATACCTTTTTAGCGCATTTTCGAGAAGTCGAATGCGCTATTGCACCCGTTTTGTCCGTACGTTCGTCTGTCATCACCCTAGATCTCAGCAACCATAAGTCCTAGACCCATGATGTATATATGTTTTTTGTATGTCCTGACCTGCCATTTGTGCATCAACACTCAGTTACTCGATCCCTTTAAAAAACCCTTTAAAACTACCAAAATAAAACATTGCGAATCGAGAGATAACACTGGCGCACGTAACGGCCGCCATTGCCGGAAGTCTTAGTATTATCAAAAGTATTAGTTTTTTTTATTGACGTCATTAGAATATGTGTAAAAGTTTAGAGAGTTTTACGTCATCATTTGTGGTGACTTCAATCAAGATCTTAGCGGCCCAGGGGCAGAAATTGAAAACTTTTTCGAAACAAGCTTCAACATTCAACTACTTTCACCAAGATTGGCAACCACGATCTATCAAACAACAATTGACGGAGTATTTGGGCGGTTAGCTGATTACAATTTAGAATGTTTCATGACCACAAACCACTTGTAGTTAGATTAAAGAGAAAATTTAAAAATTAAAAAATCAAGAAATCACTTTTAAATTAAAAAAAATTCAGGTATATTCATTACACAAGAAAATTCATAAAAATATGTCTAAAATCTAAACACAATTACTGATAACTACATAATGCTGATATCTAACATAAGTACTGATACATAATACGAAAATGCGCTAACACGTCCTTAGTTCCAAAAGGGACCAGGCTTAGCATGATTTTTAAAAATATATTCACGATCGATGCGCATTATATTAAGCATGTTTTACGAGACATAACTAGAATTTTGTGTTTTCGGTTTTTCTTGCCCTGCGTATTATAGTGAACATCTTTATAGTTATGTCACGTAGATTTATATAAAGGATTTATAATCAAAAACTTGCTTTTTACGGTTTTTAATTTTAAAAAATATTTAATTAATAACATAATGTATTTGCGGATTCCATGATAATTTCTCATTTCTTAATACTAAGTACTATTTTGGATCTTTAGTTTGGTTTCATTTTTTTTTCTATGAATGCGTTGGGTGGTTTAAAAGTATACTCGGGGTTATTGTTTAAGCAGGTGCGAAAGTTTCTCAAGTTATTAGAGCAAAGACTATTTATGACAGCATGATGATGCCTGAATGCTAATGTAGTGCTCTTGTCTCCTCAAAGAACGTCAATACATTGTGAAGCTGACACCCCCATAACGCCACTTCCAGCTCTCCGCCCCTGACGTGATCAGGAAAGAAGCTGACACAGATGGCCATGACCCCGCCTGATACCCCTCGTATGTATTAACGTAATCCAGACATTTAATCTCAGCGTGAGCACAGATCTGAAGGTGCGAACAATCTGCACGTGCGTGGATGCACGTCGATGACCTGACCTCTGGCAGACCCCGCCCCTTCCTGTCACTCGTGATCCCCGGCCCCCAGGATGTCGACTGATCAAACACGAGATTTGTTGAGAGGAAGTCTTCCAAATACAACGACGGCGCTGCTTGTGTGTATGTGTGTGTGTGTGTGTGTGTGTGTGTGTATGTGTGTGTGTGTGTGTGTGTGTGTGTGTGTGTGTGTGTATGTGTGTGTGTGTGTGTGTGATTGTGTGATTGGGTTGTGTGAATGTGCGATTGTGTGTGTTGTTCTGTTAGTGCATATGTGTCTCGTTGTGAGGGTGTGTGGATCTGTGTTAATGTGGGTATATTTTGAGTTACACTTTCCTTCTAACTAGGTCGTGTAACTGCAGTCGAGTTGAAGATCTCCCGAGCCCATCGTGCGCAATAATTTTGACTTTGAAAATTTAAATCTATATTTATATATATTATTTATATCAGATAGTTTAGTAATATTTGATGCCATTAATACATTCCGAGTTTTTAAAAGACGTATTTAGCCTTAACCAGAATGTCAGCACTTTAAAAAATGTTTTCGTTTCCTGTTGTTCCTCTTGTGTTTGGTTTTTCTTTCAATTTTCTTCGTGTTATTTTTAGTAAGGCTCAGTACCTTCAAGGACACATCTGATTGGAAGAATGCTGGAATTTATCTATAGTGTTAAAATTTATTTTTTTTAAAAAGGGAATCACTGATTATAAACAAGAGGGTCAGATTGTTTCTTGCAGACTTCTGGCCAGCCTTGTAAATGATTGTCTTTGACTGCTTTAACCCCCCANCCCAACCCCACCAACACACCCGTCACTCCAGTGAACCTCCGACTACATTCTGATTGCTGCTTGCTGATAACTATTCAAAGCAAATTCGGGTTATTACCTTGGACAGAGGCGTCACCAAGGTTGGTGCCACCAAGTGCGGTCAGCTTCTCATAACTTTTCTCATAGACCTCCCCAGAGTCTGCCAGGACCAGATAACGGGAACGTGGATAATTTCATTTAGGTGACACCCCTTATGTTTGTCTACCTCAACTGACACCCCTTATGTTTGTCTAACCCCACTGACGACATTTAGGTGACACCCCTTATGTTTGTCTACCCCCACTGACGCCTCTGCATTTATACTTATTTCATAATAATTTTACTCAAATGTTCACAGAGAGTTCGGGGCGTTTATGTGAACCAATTTTTTTTCCAAGATATTGCTCAAACTTTTGAGTGTTATTTTAATTTTAGACTTATATTAAAAGTTGGTTTTTTTTTTTTTTAAAGTTTGTTAAGCAAACTCATTGTATTGTAAGAATTATCCAAGAAAAACTCTACAACATTCTTATTGTCAGAGGCGTCATTAGGGTTCGTGTCACCTGATGCGGTAGCTCATGGTGTCACCCCCTCACGACTAACCCCATAGAACTCCTCCGAGTCTTCCAGTGCCGAATAACGGAACATAGAGCATTTTACATTGTGGTGTCACCCCTTGTGATTGTGACACCAAGGGCGGGCCGCCCCTACCGCACCACCTAGTGACGCAAATGCTTTGTGTCACAATGTGAAAAATATGTCATTTCTGTTGTTGTTCCCATAAAATAATAAATAACGCAAAACTTGTCTGAAATTAGGAACATTATGCAATTAATTCGATATGAGAAATGAAAAACATTCTTTTATTTCGGGTTATGCTTTACAACTTGAATAAAATGAAAGCAGGCACTTTGAACTCTCCTGTCCTGAACACTAACACCATAACCCTTACCCTAACCGTCACCCTAACCCTAATCCTTGTAAAACGACCTAGTGATATTTTCATTGCGGTCGTCTGCTTCGCCTAATTGAGAACCGACTTGTCACTGTCTGTCACTTCACCCCTGCCTGGAGCGCAGCTGAACCAAGGGAAGTTACCCAAGTGGGCCAAGCTCTATAAAAGTCCGCCTATCAACATGCTTGGAAATGTTGCTCTGACATGCCCCGAGGGACTTCTATTAATAGACAACACTTGTGCGCCACGTGGCACGTGTGGCATAAAATGATAAATTTTATTGATCGTCGGGGTAAGCAGGCAGCTGTGAGAATTTGATGACGTCAAGGCCAGTTTGCTCCCTTTATTTACGTATTTATTTTTTATTGGCCAGGATGTTTTCCGTTGAACTCCGCCAAAACGCCATCATCAACAGTCATAACTGCGACCCCAATCAGCGACTAGCGACTGAGCCAAACGGGCAACAAAAAATTGCCCGATGGTCTAACTAATCCAGGGGTCGGGAAACTTTGCGTCTGAGAGAGCCATAAACACCACATATTTTGTCTGAGAGAGCCATAAACACCACATATTTTGTCTGAGAGCGCCATAAACACCACATATTTTGTCTGAGAGAGCCATAAACATTACATATTTTGTCTGAGAGAGCCATAAACACCACATATTTTGTCTGAGAGAGCCATAAACACCACATATGATGAAAAGTAATTCATCAAGAGCCATATATACATTATTTTTAAAACTAAAAATTCAAGTAAATGTGTAATGTCAACACTAAAAGTACAATAATTATATCTCTGAATTCTTTTTAAATAACATTGTAATGATGTTTTTATTTTCAATTAATATGTATATATAGATCAACGTTGTTTTTTGTTGTTTTTTTTTTGTTGTTTTTTTTTGTTGTTTTTTTTTTTTTGTTGTTGTTGTTTATAATAGAGAGCCAAATGCGGCCTTCAAAAGAGCCACATCTGGCTCGCGAGCCATGGGAAAGAAACAATGACATGGTATGGGGCCAATGTTGACATTCCGAAAGAGGAAAAGTTAAAAATTTGGCCTGGGTGGATAAAACGAACATTACGAACATTGAAATTTTTTTATATAAAAAAAGGGGTTGGGGTGGTATTTATATTTACCTGAGGGCAGCGCAAGAGGCTGAGGAGAGATCCAGAAATACTGGGACAAAATAGATTATAGAGGCTAGACGGCAGAGCTAGAAATAGGCTGGCGAAACAGAATAGCACAACAGACTGGCAAAACATGGCGAAAGTGAACACAGAAGGAAAGTAGCCGTGGTGGATAAAAGGTTGAATTTCAATGAGTTGCTGACCAGTATGATGTCATCTCATCTAATCAAAGACACCAACAAGAGTTTTGTTCTCATGATTTTATCTCGCTGCTCGCTGTAAAAATAGAGACAGCTGTTGTGCATCAGATTTTAGAAATACAGTATAAAAATGCGCTTTTAATAAAAATGTGCTTTACGAATTTGAAAATTGTTTTAATCCTATTTTTAACAAAGCCGTTTGCCCTTTTGCGAGAATCATGTGAAATCCCTGCTAAAAGAAATGTACAAGGAAACACACACGAATGGATAAAAATGAACAAATGATTTTAAAATGTTACTGATTAGGTTTTTTTAAAAAAATAACTTATTATGTAGGTGTTTGGTTTTTTTAAAAATTAAAATCTAGCTGCACCCACCCATTGAAGTGATAGATGTTGATGCTGATGTTAAAGTAGTGTTGGTACTGATTTTTTAAAATGTGTTCGATTAATCGATAAAAATTAATCTATCAATCGATTGATTTTGTCTAATTATATTTTTTATAACACATATACTATATAGATCCCGTCAAGTCGCGATAATTGCATAGCTCCCATATTTTGTAACGTAGCACAGCCCATTATTTCTCTTATGCAAGAAATAAGGAAAAAAAACTTTTTATTTACATATAGATATGTGGAACGTCTAAATAAATAAAAATAATACGATGGAAAAGTATGTAAGTTAAAAAAAATATATAAATTATTAAGAAAGTGTGGAATTTTTAAAAATATTTTCTTTTTGAATCGCATTTTAATCAACGAAATAATTTTTATCAAATAAACTTTTTACTGATTTATCCATAATTCAACGTTATTTCCGCAACTCTACAATAAAGATAAATATTGTAGGTGGGGTAAGATATGTGTTGTTGTTTTTTTCCTTTTTATAAAGAGCTATCAACTACGTCAAAAACTGTCTATATTTCTCTGAATTTGATCAGCGGTTCAAAATTACCGGTAATCTTATTTACAGTAACATCTTTTTAATGACTCAAATAGATCTATACGTTTATTCTCTATTAATATTACCAGAAACAAACCAACAAAAAAAAAAATCTAGTAAAAAAACCCCGATCATTGCTTTAATTTGAGGTGAACTTGTTTGTTCCAATTAAAATGATACCTTCCGCCCGCTTGAGCCTCTGATGGTGACATTTGGAAGACGTTATTCTTGATTACCTGTAAACATACGTATCTCATTAATATTTCATCCGCCGGCCCGGTGTACTGTTTCCTCGAGAAACCGGGGCTTGTCTACCGACGTAGGGCGGTGTCCAGTGTTGGGGCCACGTGACGGACACGTGATGGACGTTGACTTGTTTTGAAGTATTGGCCTCCGTGAGCTCCCATGTTGACGTCCTATTAATCCGATTTTGACAACAGACATTCGATACCCTCAATGGAAGTAGCAGAAATAGATGTCGATGAAAACTGAAACAAGGAATGAATCATTAAATTCCATTGCGACACGAGACCGGATACGTAAATATTCCGCTGTAGTACGCTTCGTATAGATAGACCCAATGGGATATGTAGGGGATCACGTGACTAAGATGATAAATAGTGACATTGATCACGTGACTAAGATGACTAGTAGTGACATGGATCACATGAATAAAAATGATAAGTAGTGACATGGATCACGTGACTAAGATAACCAGTAGTGACATGGATCATGTGACTAAGATAGCAAGTGGTGACATGGATCACGTGACTAAGATAACAAGTGGTGACATGGATCACGTGACTAAGATAACAAGTAGTGATATGGATCACGGGACTAAGATGACAGGTAGTGACATGGATCACGTGACTAAAATTGACGAGTAATGATATGGATCACGTTACTAACATGACAATTAGTGACAAGGATCATGTGACTGAGATGATAAATAGTGACATGGATCACGAGACTAAGATGACAGGTAGTGACATGGATCACGTGACTAAGATGACAAATAGTGACATGGATCACGTGACTAAAATGATAGGTAGTGACATGGATCGCGTGACTAATATAACAAGTAGTGATATGGATCACGGGACTAAGATGACAGGTAGTGACATGGATCACGGGACTAAAATAACAAGTAGTGATATGGATCACGAGACTAAGATGACAGGTAGTGACATGGATCATGTGACTGAGTTGACAAATAGTGTCATGCATCACGTGACTAAGATTACTATAAATTTGATCAATCACACTTCAAATAATAACTAATATTTCAGTTATAGTAGTGCTAAACCAGTCCCAATGTAAATTATTTTCCAATTCTTTTTTTTTTTAAAAAAGGTTTTGGCTCCACCCCTGTTCATTGATAATGGTCATTTGAGATCCCCTAAATACCTTCTATCTCAATTAAGAATATTAATTAAGAATATTAATTAAGAATATTTTTGCTGCTAAATATTTAATTTTTTTAAATAGCGTATATACTCGATTATAAGTCGAGGCTTTTTCAAAATTTCAAGGCCAAAACCAGGGGGTCGACTTACACACGCGTAACTCATTTGATAAACATCACGAGTTTATCTCAACGTCCTTGGAGTAAAGTTTGTAAAAAGTGACAAATTAAAGAGTCGATTTATACTCGAGATCGACTTACACTGGGGTATATACGGTAATCGAAAATCTCAGTTAAAAATTTGTTAGTGGTATTCCAAAGTATTCATGCATTTATTCAAGTGTATTTGGGAAATAAAAACGGGGTGGGTATGGAAGAATTTTGTTCGGATGAGATGCTATGCATCACTTCTCTTTGAAGAGATATATACGGTAGTGCGCACCTGCGCCGCGCCATGCCGCACCGCGCCGCACTATTTAGAAGAAAGGGAAGTGACGTAGTAGAGAGACTGTTGGGCGAGTTAGAGGAAGTAAAGCGTGTTTCATCACGGTTTGAGAGTTATCTTTTTTAAACTAAAAGAACTGCATTTTAATATAGCCCTTCCACTTAGTTTGGTGTGTACCTAGTTTAATTAAAGCCGCCACTCGGCTAGTCCGGCTACATAATGTAAGGGGCTCTACCCAGTGGCGTCGCTAGGGATTGCGGTGGGGGCGGGGCGCCCCGGGTGACACCATCAGGGGGATGACACCAGACAATAAAATTCTATATATTGCCGTTGTTTGGCACTGGAAAACTCGGAGGAATTCTATGGGTTAAATCGAGAGGGGGTGACACCATTAGCTAACGCCCCGGGTGACACAATGAGCTTCCGCCCCGGGTGACACCAACCCTAGTGACGCCCCTGGCTCTACCGTCTTAAGGTATGCGCCGTTTGAATGACAAAGAGTGCTCGTGGGCAACACTTTTAGAATCACTGCTCGAATTTATCGATGTGTCGGTAACAATATTTTGTCGGTCAAGTAAACACTGTCAAGGGCAAGTCATCCTCACCAAATTCATATCTTGACGAACTCCATTTACCGCCCTTACCTTCGTGGCCTCCATGACAGGCAGCCATTACGTGTAACTAACGGTAACGCCAAAACTGGTGTTTAACGTCAGAAGCCTCGTGGCTGCAAATGTCCCCCCCCCCCCCCGATATCTCAAAGACCCTGAAATAAAGAACGGGAACACAATCTTTACTGAGTCTGAAGGCAGCTGTGAGTAAAAATGAAAAAAAGACAATGATCCGTTAAAACTACTGACCATCTTTCCATACTTTATTTTATCTATGTACATATTTCCCCCTTGCATGTTATTGGTCAGTTAGCCGAGAATTAATCCCAAACATTCATTGCTCAAATTTTATACTGAAAACATGCAGGAGAAGATCACTGTCATTGCGTGTGGAGACGGCGCTATCTAGTTGTCTAGACGAAATGTGCAGCTCGAATCTGATGATGTGTTTGTGAAAATGGGGTGGGGGTAGGTGGGGATGGGAGTGGGGAATAGAGTTTTATTGATTGATTTGTTTAATAACCATTGTAATTTTTTTTTANAAATATATATATATATATATATATATATATAAAACTTGTTGTCTATAAATCCTTTATTTACAAGGCATAACTAAAAGTAAGTTTGTTATGATATGCATCACACGACAGTAAAAAAAAATAAAAAATCAAAAGTTTAGTTATGTCTCATATATATAAGATTTTTAGTAAAACAAAAATTACTACTGTCTGTCTGCCTGTTAAAATTCAGCTCGATTGGATCACGGGAAAAAGGTTATAACATCGTGTTTAGTTTAGTGCACACCGCGAGACATACTAGCAATTACATTTTACAGATCAGGAATATATTTTTTTTAAAAGTATCCTCAATATAATACGCATCGCACCGCGCGATATTAAAATTTCCAAAAGGTTGTTCAATATAATACGCACCGCGACTCCCTAGCACAAAATTAACATGCTATTACAATGCTATATAAAGATAAATTTACATGATCTAAAAATAAATTACAGTACATTCAATCGATCTGAAATTTTGGAAGATAATTTTTATCGTCAACACGAGTCTGCCTTTAAAATTTCAGCACACTAGCGTAAGGGGCATTGGATTAAAAATTGATCTAAAGATTTTTTTAACCAGGCAAGCAAACAATCCAGCAGACGCCACGATTTATTAGAAAGGATTTTTAAAAAGAAAAACTGTGTAAGCAAACGATGGAACTATTTCTACAAACATCTTTGACTGATGTGTGAGTCACCGGTTTAACAGAGGTATTTGGGATACACCGTAGAGTCTAACGCTTAACCTGATTAAGTTTTCTCATGTGTTCCCCTTATTTCATACCTGAGGCGTCACTTGGGTTGGTGTCACCCGGGGCGGTAGCTTATGGTATCACCCCCTCACGACTTACCCCAGAGAACTCCTACGAGTTTTCCACTGCCAAATAACGGGAACATACATAATTTTACAGTTTGGTGCCACCCCCTGTGATGGTGTTACCCGGGTTGGCCGCCCTGACTTCTGTTTCACACTAATATCTTTTACAGTTTGGTGCCACCCCCTGTGATGGTGTTACCCGGGTTGACCCGCCCACACTTCTGTTTCACACTAATATATTTTACAGTTTGGTACCACCCCCTGATGGTGTTAACCGGGTTGACCCGCCCACACTTCTGTTTCACACTAATATATTTTACAGTTTGGTGCCACCCCCTGTGATGGTGTTAACCGGGTTGACCCGCCCACACTTCTGTCTCACACTAATATCTTTTCACTGCCCGGGTTGGCCCGCCCACACTTCTGTCTCACACTAATATCTTCTCATAAACCAGTGTAGATGTTGGCGTACAAAGATTTTTTCCTATAAAAGAAGTTAAATTAAGCATGCACAAACCCTGGCTCAAACCACCCCCCACGAATAAGACACACACAAACCGTGGCCCAAACCACGCCCCACGAATAAGACACACACCCTGGCCCAAACCACGCCCCACGAGTAATACATACACCCCTTTGCCCAAACCACACCCCACGAATGAGACACACACCCTGGCCCAAACCACGCCCCACGAGTAATACACACACCCTGGCCCAAACCACGCCCCATGAATAACACACACCCTGGACCAAACCACGCCCCACGATTAACACACACCCCCTGGCCCAAACCACACCCCACGAATGAGACACACACCCTGGCCCAAACCACACCCCACGAATGAGACACACACCCTGGCCCAAACCACGCCCCACGAATAACACACACCCCCTGGCCCAAACCACACCCCACGAATGAGACACACACCCTGGCCCAAACCACACCCCACGAATGAGACACACACCCTTGCCCAAACTACGCCCCACGAATAACACACACCCCCTGGCCCAAACCACGCCCCATGAATAACACACACCCCCTGGCCCAAACCACACCCCACGAATGAGACACACACCCTGGCCCAAACCACACCCCAAGATAAACATATACAAAATTAATCATTCACGGGTCCATTAAAAATACACTAATTTTTAAAAAATCAGGGTCTCGGGGTATACGATATGAGAATCCTTTGTATGGCTGATGTGCGGGGAGAGAGGGCGGTGATAGAGATTGTTTTCCTTGAAGTGTACTTTTTGAAACATGGGGTTAGAATAAATGTTGGTGATGGCAAACATTTAACTGCCAACATATCCACACATTAATACTGATAAACACCGACACTAATTACGAACACTCACTCAAACGAATACTTACAAACACACTCGCCTAACAGTGGCGTCGTGAGGGGGGGGGGCGGGCCGCCCCGGTTGACACCATCAGGGGGTTGACACCAAAGCCAAAAAGTTTACTGTTCGATTTTACGTTCCGTCCGAAATCTTTCTGCTTCAAGTCAACAGACACGGGGCTGATTGTCGTTAGATGCTAATTCTTTCAGTGTTGCAATATTTGTGAGAGAAGTGTTGTGTTGTTGTATTGACATTGTATGAACGTGCGAGTTGACTGAGTATGAAACAGGTTGTTTGTGATGTGAACGGAGAATAGTGTGTGGTCGTGAAGGGAGAGGATGGATGGCTATTAATGTAAGGTTCGCCATTTAACAAAGGTTGATTCTAAGATTTATTAAAGATACTTTTTAAACAGACCACAAGGAGTTGAAGTCGTGTTTCTTGACTTGCAAGTTCGTTTACAATATTCTCATAGTATGAGTTATAAACACACTTGACGGCAGGGTCAGCTATAGGGATAAGCAAACCGGTAACCACCTACGGCCTCCGATTAGTCTCATTATTAATGGGGGCCTCGCACATGAATATTTCAATATTTATTTTATAATTTTCTGTTACATTTTAAGCCACCAAATTCATTTCAATTCCCTAAGGACGGGCCTGCTTACAACAATATGTCGGGCTGACCATCTTGTGTCAAACAAGGCTTTCTTAACATGTATCACTTTTATGTGTTTTGGAAGTATCTGTCGACGATGAGTAGATGCAACAAGCCAGGTAGAAAGATTTTGCAGAAGACAACTGCTCCACGTTTCCCAACCAAGTGAAGGGAATGAGCTGTACACGTCACATAATGAGCAGCACTGCACTTCTTACAAAGATTAGCCCAGACTCTGTTATACTTACTACTTATAACTGCAGCATTGACTTATGACTGTCTAAGGCAATTTCGGGGATTCATACAAACATTGACCCATCTTTATTATACATTATGATAACATTTAAGTTATTGGGGGGCCCCTGGCTTTAGCCCGCCCAGACCCCTACCGCCCAGACCCCTACCTTTAATTAAACCATAGGGGGGGGTCACGCATCTGTGACGATCTGTGACTATGGAGCGGGTGTGTTTAAAATGTGATGCCACATAAAAACTCCTGCAACTTTAAATAAAAGTCCCCTTAAATATTTGATTGCTTACAATTTATTTAATGACGTTTTCAATGGCTCCCCGCGTGTTGCGATACTAGAGTGAATACTTACACTAAATACATATTTAAATGACAAAATAGGTATTTGCAACGTGCTAATTTTTATTGAGAAAAATATGGTTTGGGATAGGGGTGTCTAAGCTTTGTGATGTTATAGCGGAACAAGGGGTTGGGTTTTACTTTTTGTTACAAAGTGTGACGCGGTTGAAAAAGGGGGGGGGGTGAAAATTGGTAGCCTCATGTGACGTCATTTATGAACGTCCCACTTTAAATCATGAAGGGGTGACACCATGAGCTACCGCCCCGGGTGACACCATGAGCTAACACCCCTGGTGACACCATGAGCTACCGCCCCGGGTGACACCATGAGCTACCGCCCCGGGTGACACCATGAGCTACCGCCGCGGGTGACACCAACCGTAGCGACGCCCCTGTCGCCTAATACTAGCACACACACACTAATGCTAGCACACAGTCACACACATACACAGCTACCACCCCCCCCCCCCCCAGTAGATGTGATGATATTTGCTTTATATTCTGACGTATTTAAGATACCATATATCTGTTAAATATTAATACTACTAATACTAATAGTATAGAACAGTGTTTCTCAAAGTCTGCAGGATATGCTCTAATGCACCAGAGACCGGTGCACTATTTTCACGGTACTGAGGTAACAGCGAAATGTCCTTTATTTTATTTATATCTTATATCTTAGATATACAGACGCTCCTTCTATGCAGAAGATAATTGCGTCCACAGACCATGAGAGATGATCTGTTGACAAGTGATGCAGCGGTCACAGGCCACGGCTATAGGGGTTCCACGCATTACCCCAGCCGCCTAACTATTGTCTAGTTAGGTACCCATTCGGAGCTGGGTGACTCGGGGACTCCTCAGGCCGCGAGAACAAATCCTCACCTTCGTGTGGATTCGAACCCGTGACCATCGGTATGACAGTCGAGAGCGCTACCTCTCGACCACCACGTCCGAAAGAATGAAACAATCTCTAGGGTTAACATTAATAGTTGCAAATGGAGAATTATAATTATATTTTTCAATCTTTTCTTTAAGACCTCCGAGGACCGGCCCTCCGATTGGCCCACGGGCCATAAATTAATTGTTAATTTCAATTAAATCCAAAAATGTAACTGTATGTTGTCATACGTAACATTTATAAAATGTCCTTGTTACAGTGGCGTAGCTAGGGCGGCGGAAGGGGCGGTCCGCCCCGGGCGGCACTCATTCAAAGGGCGGCATTTTTTGGCATTTGAAAAATAAACCAAGCCATTTCCGAAAACCGCCCCCTTTTCTTTTCAAGGTTGAAAACCATAGTGAAACAAAAAGAATCTTAATTTTGATTTTAAATTGATGGACTCGTGCAACAGTTGTTTGATTACATAATGGTTGTTATAACTAACGCACAACAGTTTACAAATTTAAAATCGCTTTAAAAAAAGGAACTGTTTGTTTGCAAAATTAAGCGGTATACGTGACAGATGGCACTTTAAAAAAAACAGCACAAAATACAACACATTACCAATGGTCCGAATATATGTAGTATTAATGTCGCACGACCATTTTAGCATGGAATTTCGACATTCGCCGAATGATACGCTAAATGGGCTAACAAGTACTTACATGACTTAGTGGCTCAAATATTGTGTTTAAAATGCAAGAAGTAAATTATATAATTGTAAGGTAACTTCTTAAAAATTAAATTTACTTTGTTGTTATTGCATTAAAGTAACACATTAATATTCGGTTATTTATTAATAAATGAAGGATTATTCATTTCTCTGTTAATTAACACTACAATAACATAAATAATTCCGAAAAATACATACTGCTCCAGGTGGAACGTTTAGTGTGACCCTCAAAGCTTGGCGAAATCAGGTGGGCCGATTTAATGGATTGGACTCATCAGCCCCACAAAGAACTGCAAAAAATAAAGAGAAATCTATCGCCTTTTGTAGACGGTCAGAAGCGACATATTTACAGCTAGGGTTATTGTCGGGAAGCACAGGACAGACATGGCCTTACAAAGCTTGGCTCCCTCAGTTGGGCAACTTTGATGTGCCCCACAAAGCTTGGCTCCCTCAGTTGGGCAACTTTGATGTGCCCCACAAAATTTGACTCCCCCAATTGGAACATTTAGTATGTCCCACAATGCTTGGCGAAATCAGGTGGGCCGATTTAATGGGTTCCACAATGCTTGTCTCTCTCGGTTTAGACACTGGTGTGCGCTACAATACTTGACTCTCTCATGTCGGCCTAATTGACGACGCTACAATGGTTTGCTCTTAAGATGGGCCTCTTATGGGCTCTATCATGTTTGGCTCTCTCAGTTGGGCCCTATTATTAGGCGCTACATTGGTTGGCTTTCTCACATGGGCCAAGTTGATGGGCACAACAAGATTAATTATTTCATATGGGACACTTTAATGGGTGCTACAGTGGTTGGCTCTCCCTGGTGAGCCATTTTTATGGGCGCTACACTGTTTGGCTCTCTCTGGTGGGCCATTTTTATGGGCGCTACACTGTTTGGCTCTCTCTGGTGGGTCATTTTTATGGGCGCTACACTGTTTGGCTCTCTCTGGTGGGTCATTTTTTTTGGGCGCTACACTGTTTGGCTCACTCTGGTGGGTCATTTTTATGAGCGCTACACTGTTTGGCTCTCTCTGGTGAGCCATTTTTATGGGTGCTACACTGTTTTGCTCTCTCTGGTGGGTCATTTTTATGGGCGCTACACTGTTTGGCTCTCTCTGGTGGGTCATTTTTATTGGCGCAACATTGTTTGGCTCTCTCTGGTGGGCCATTTTAATGGGTGCTACACTGTTTGGCTCTCTCTGGTGGGTCATTTTTATGGGTGCTACACTGTTTGGCTCTCTCTGGTGAGCCATTTTTATGGGTGCTACACTGTTTTGCATTCTCTGGTGGGTCATTTTTATGGGCGCTACACTGTTTGGCTCTCTCTGGTGGGCCATTTTTATTGGCGCAACATTGTTTGGCTCTCTCTGGTGAGCCATTTTTATGGGTGCTACACTGTTTGGCTCTCTCTGGTGAGCCATTTATATGGGTGCTACACTGTTTGGCTCTCTCTGGTGGGTCATTTTTATGGGCGCTACACTGTTTGGCTCTCTCTGGTGTGTCATTTTTATGGGCGCTACACTGTTTTGCTCTCTCTGGTTAGTCATTTTTATGGGCGCTACACTGTTTGGCTCTCTCTGGTGGGTCATTTTTATGGGCGCTACACTCTTTGGCTCTCTCTGGTGGGTCATTTTTATGGGCGCTACACTGTTTGGCTCTCTCTGGTTGGTCATTTGTATGGGCGCTACACTGTTTGGCTCTCTCTGGTGGGTCATTTTTATGGGTGCTACACTGTTTGGCTCTCTCTGGTAGGTCATTTTTATGAGCTCTACAATGTTTGGCTCTCTCTGGTGGGTCATTTTTATGGGCGCTACACTGTTTGGCTCTCTCTGGTGGGTCATTTTTATGGGCGCTACACTGTTTGGCTCTCTCTGGTGGTTCATTTTTATGGGTGCTACACTGTTTGGCTCTCTCTGGTGGGTCATTTTTAATAGCGCTACACTGTTTGGCTCTCTCTGGTGGGCCATTTTTATTGGCGCTACACTGTTTGGCTCTCTCTGGTGGGTCATTTTTAATAGCGCTACACTGTTTGGCTCTCTCTGGTGGGTCATTTTTATGGACGTTACACTGTTTGGCTCTCTCTGGTGGGTCATTTTTATGGGCGCTACACTGTTTGGCTCTCTCTGGTGGGTCATTTTTATGGGCGCTACACTGTTTGGCTCTCTCTGGTGGGTCATTTTTAATAGCACTACACTGTTTGGCTCTCTCTGGTGAGCCATTTTTATGGGCGCTACACTGTTTGGCTCTCTCTGGAGAGCAATTTTTATGAGCTCTACAATGTTTGGCTCTCTCTGGTGTGTCATTTTTATGGAGGCTACACTGTTTGGCTCTCTCTGGTGTGCCATTTTTATGGGCGCTACACTGTTTGGCTCTCTCTGGTGGGTCATTTTTAATAGCGCTACACTGTTTGGCTCTCTCTGGTGGGGCATTTTTATTGGCTCTACTATGTTTGGCTCTCTCTGGTGGGTCATTTTTATGGGCTCTACACTGTTTGGCTCTCTCTGGTGGGTCATTTTTATGGGCTCTACAATGTTTGGCACTCTCTGGTGGGTCATTTTTATGGGCTCTACACTGTTTGGCTCTCTCTGGTGTGCCATTTTTATTGGCGCTACACTGTTTGGCTCTCTCTGGTGGGTCATTATTATGGGCTCTACACTGTTTTGTTCTCTCTGGTGGGTCATTTTTATGGGTGCTACACTGTTTGGCTCTCTCTGGTGGGTCATTTTTAATAGCGCTACACTGTTTGGCTCTCTCTGGTGGGTCATTTTTAATAGCGCTACACCTTTTGGCTCTCTCTGTTGGGTCATTTTTAATAGCGCCACACTGTTTGGCTCTTTCTGGTGGGTCATTTTTATGGGTGCTACACTGTTTGACTCTCTCTGGTGAGCCATTTTTTTGGGCGCTACACTGTTTGGCTCTCTCTGGTGTGCCATTTTTATTGGTGCTACACTGTTTGGCTCTCTCTGGTGGGTCATTTTTATGGGTGCTACACTGTTTGGCTCTCTCTGGTGAGCCATTTTTTGGGCGCTACACTGTTTGACTCTCTCTGGTGAGCCATTTTTTTGGGCGCTACACTGTTTGGCTCTCTCTGGTGAGCCATTTTTATGGGCGCTACACTGTTTGGCTCTCTCTGGTGAGCCATTTTTTGGGCGCTACACTGTTTAACTCTCTCTGGTGAGCCATTTTTTGGGCGCTACACTGTTTAACTCTCTCTGGTGAGCCATTTTTATGGGCGCTACACTGTTTGGCTCTCTCTGGTGAGCCATTTTTATGGGCGATACACTGTTTGACTCTCTCTGGTGAGCCATTTTTATGGGCGCTACACTGTTTGGCTCTCTCTGGTGAGCCATTTTTATGGGCGCTACACTGTTTGGCTCTCTCTGGTGAGTAATTTTTATGGGCGCTACACTGTTTGGCTCTCTCTGTTGAGCCATTTTTTGGGCGCTACACTGTTTAACTCTCTCTGGTGAGCCATTTTTTGTGCGCTACACTGTTTAACTCTCTCTGGTGAGCCATTTTTATGGGCGCTACACTGTTTGGCTCTCTCTGGTGGGTCATTTTGTGCAGCAATACAAAGTTGGCTCTGTCAGGTGGGCTACTTTGATGGGTGCCATAATATTTGGCTCTCTTGGGTAAGCCATTTTTATGAGCTCTACAATGTTTGGCCCTCTCTGGTGAGCCATTTTTATGAGCTCTACAATGTTTGGCTCTCTCTGGTGAGCCATTTTTTTGGGCGCTACACTGTTTGGCTCTCTCTGGTGGGTCATTCTGAGCAGCAATACAAAGTTGGCTCTGTCAGGTGGGCTACTTTGATGGGTGCCATAATATTTGGCTCTCTTAGGTAGGTGACTTTTATGAACGCTAATATGTTTGGCTCTCTTAGGTAGATGACTTTTATGAACGCTAATATGTTTGGCTCTCTTAGGTAGGCGACTTTTATGAACGATATATATGTTTGGCTCTCTTAGGTAGGTTACTTTAGGAACGATATATATGTTTGGCTCTCTTAGGTAGGCGACTTTTATGAACGCTAATATGTTTGGCTCTCTTAGGTAGGCGACTTTTATGAACTCTAATATATAGGCTACTTTGATTTGCTACACAGGGATTGGCTCCCTAAGGTGGGCCACATTGTGGGTTACTATTGTAAGGAGGGTCATTGAACCCTGGTTGCATCAAAACATTACCGGTTGGAAGTGAGATCTTCCTATGTCCATTATAAACATGGAAGGCAAATGTGTATTTGTGAATAAATTTGTAAGTAACTACATATTTGTAAGGGCTGATTTGATTAACAGTATATCCCTAGTAACAGGGATCGAGTGCAAGTGGCATGCCACTTTCATATCAAGAAAGCCATGTGAATTATAAGAGAATAAACAACAGAGATTGAAGTAAAGAGTTTTTGTTAAAGGAAATATTTATTTTGTTAGTTTACTAAGTTACCAATAAACATAATTTTTAAATTATAAATCGATATCTAAAATGTTAGATTTCTATAAATTGTTTTGCAATTTATTAAAAGTAATTTTTAGACAGCACAAAATTTTAGCACTAATTCTCCAAAAGCAATAAATTATAGTTTAATAACGTTGTCATATTAAATGCTATCAATAAGCTCATCTAAGTTTATCAAGTAAAATTATTTTAAATGGGTCAGCACAGTTGCTTTGTGGTACTGCTTTGACGGGACGTATAATGATTCTGCACGTCTGTTATGAGCCCTATTCAATAGTATATGTTTTTTTCTTATAAATGACCAAAACATTAATATTATGTAAATATATACCAATTTATGTGTCCATGTATGACTGATTCATTATTAATAAAAAAAATATTACAAACCATTTAATTTATTAAAAAGTATTTATCGATCACAGACACTTTTACTCTTTGCTACATACATATACACACTACAAGAGTATCCAAATGTGTTTTTTTCTTTCTTTAAACTTCAGAATGTTAAAATTTAAAGCTATCATCCATCTTTTGTCTTTGTAGACATGTTTTTAAATAAAAATGTATAAAATCTAAAATTTAGATTTCCCAATACTGACTTCCACTCAGGGATTGGACTCATCAGCCCCACAAAGAGCTGCAAAAAATAAAGAGAAATCTATCGCCTTTTGTAGACGGTCAGAAGCGACATATTTACAGCTAGGGTTATTATCGGCAAGCACAGGACAGACATGGCCTTACAAAGTTGGCTCCCTCAGTTGGGCAACTTTGATGTGCCCCACAAAGCTAGGCTCCCTCAGTTGGGAAACTTTGATGTGCCCCACAAAGTTTGGCTCCCTCAGTTGGGCAACTTTGATGTGCCCCACAAAGCTTGGCTCCCTCAGTTGGGCAACTTTGATGTGCCCCACAAAGCTTGGCTCCCTCAGTTGGGCAACTTTGATGTGCCCCACAAAGTTTGACTCCCCCAGGTGGAACATTTAGTATGTCCCACAATGCTTGGCGAAATCATGTGGGCCGATTTAATGGGTTCCACAATGCTTGGCTCTCTCATGTCGGCCTAATTGACGACGCTACATTGGTTTGCTCTTAAGATGGGCCTCTTATGGGCTCTACAATGTTTGGCTCTCTCAGGTGGACCACATTAATATGCGCTACATAGGTTAGCTCTCTTACATGGGCCAATTTGATGGGCACTATAAGATTAATTTTCTCATACGGGACACTCTTATGGGTGCTACAATGTTTGGCTCTCTCTGGTGAGCCATTTTTATGGGCGCTACACAGTGTGGCTCTCTCTGGTGGGTCATTTTTATGTGCGCTACACTGTTTGGCTCTCTCTGGTGGGTCATTTTTATGGGCGCTACACTGTTTGGCTCTCTCTGGTGGGTCATTTTGAGCAGCAATACAAAGTTGGCTCTGTCAGGTGGGCTACTTTGATGGGTGCCATAATATTTGGCTCTCTTAGGTAGGCGACTTTTATGAACGATATATATGTTTGGCTCTCTTAGGTAGAAGACTTTTATGAACGGTAATATGTTTGGCTGTCTTAGGTAGGCGACTTTTATGAACGCTAATATGTTTGGCTCTCTTAGGTAGGCGACTTTTATGAACGCTAATATGTAGGCTACTTTGATTTGTTACACAGGGAATGGCTCCCTAAGGTAGGCCACATTGTGTGTTACTATCGCAAGGAGGGTCATTGAACCCGGGTTGCATCAAAACATTACCGTTTGGAAGTGAGAAATTCCTATGTCCATTATAAGCATGGAAGGCAAATGTGTATTTGTGAATAAATTTTTTAGTAACTACATATTTGTAAGCGCTAATTTGATTAACAGAATATCCCTAGTAACAGGGATGGAGTTTAAGTGGCATGCCACTTTCATAAAATTAAGGCCATAATGTATGGATTGTAACTCTGTTAAAATTGAAGTAAAGAGTTTTTGTTAAAGGAAATATTTTTTTTGTTAGTTTACTAAGTTACCAATAAACATAATTTTTAAATTATAAATCGATATCTAAAATGTTAGCTTTCTATAAATTGTTTTGCAATTTATTGAAAGTAATTTTTAGACAGCACAAAATTTTAGAACTAATGCTCCAAAAGCAATAAATTATAGTTTAATAACGTTGTCCTATAAAAAGGTATCAATAAGCTCATCTAAGTTTATCAAGTAAAATTATTTTAAATGGGTCAGCACAGTTGCTTTGTGGCAGTGTCGTCGCTAGGGGGTGCGGAGGGGGCGGGCCGCCTGGGTGACACATATCAGGGGGGTGACACCAGACAGTAAAATTCTATATATTCCCGTTATTTGGCACTGGAAAACTCGGAGGATTTCTATGGGTTAAATCATTGGAGGGTGACACCATGATCTACCTACCCGGGTGACACCATGAGCTACCGCCCCGGGTGACACCAACCCTAGTGACGCCTCTGCTTTGTGGTACCGCTTAGACGGGAAGTATAATTACTCTGCACGTCTGTTATGAGCCCTATTCAATAGTATATGTTTGTTTCTTATATATGACCAAAACATTAATATTATGTAAATATATACAAGTTTATGTGTCCATGTATGAATGATTCATTATTAATAAAATATATTACAACCCATTTAATTTATTAAAAAGTATTTATCGATCACAGACACTTTTACTCTTTGCTATATACATATACACACTACAAGAGAATGCAAATGTTTTTTTTTCTTTAAACTTCATAATGTTAAAATTTAAACCTACCAAATTCGAAAGGTGGCGCCATCCGCCTGAAAAATTCTGGTACAAGACAAAACAACTTGAATGAGCAAAAGTATTCAATTTTATTAGACACAGGGCTTGGCTCACTAAGTGGGGCAACTATCTTAAGGAGGGTCATTGAACCCGGTTGGCATCAAAACATTTCCGGACGGAAGTGAGGAATCCTCCGATCCTATATAAGCATTGAAGGCAAGGGGTATTTGTGAATAAAATTTATATATATTTATATTGTTTCAATAACAATTATTTATTTACGATTATTACTTTATAAAAACCATCATATGATTAACTTAATTAAGAGGCCGTCCATAAAGGACGTCACGTGATTTCGGCTGATTTTTCACCCCCTGCCCCCTCATCACACGGCGTCACGAAACGAAAACTTAGACCCATTCCTCAATGTGACGTGACAAAGTCCCCCCCCCCATACAAGCGGTATTTTGTATTTGAAAATGAGCATGTTTAAAATCATCATTTTGTTTGTTTGGTCATTTAAATATGTTTTTAGTTTAAGGTTGCACTCTAACATCGTAACACGCGTGAAACCACGTAAATCATCATTGAATAAAGTTTGGGTAATCATATATTTCAGTATTTCAGTGTAGCTTTTATTTAAAGTTGAATGACATCAAATGTGTGACTCCCCACCCCCCACCCCCGGTGCATAACGTCATTTTTGGGTGGCCCATAAAATGGCGGCATGTTGGAGACCGCCCCGGGCGGCAAAAATCTAGCTACGCCACTGACTTGTTACATATCGAAATAAAACTGGAACGCCACCGTTATATGTCATCTTTTAAACCACTACGCAAAAGACAAGTGTGTAAACATGATTTGGTTCAAGTGATGAGCGAGACTAATTGACAATATAACCAGCCGAGCTGAACAATCATTCACATGGAACTGTGGTAACTGGTAAGCACTAACCGGTCTTGGTTAGGAATGACATCGGATGTTCATTAAGTTTCCACCATTGAAGTGGGTTAATGGATTCAGGAACTTTCATCTCCATATGGTAATGCGGCAATTCATCAGAAGAGCTGTCGTGATTGTCTGTCGTGATTGTCTGTCGTGATTGTCTGTCTCTGAGTAAGACTCCGTTAGCTTCTTATGCTTTTCATTAGGTTTGATAAGTAATCGAAGTTTTAGAACCAAAGAAAATATTGATTAATTGAACAAATTCAAAAAAGAGCAGCCAGATTCATTACTGGAGAATATTCAAAACTGACAAGAGTAACACCATTAGTTAAATTTTTAAACCTTGAAACACTGGAGGATAGAAGAACCAGGAGTAAATTAGTAATTATACATTAATTCTAATTTAGAAATACAACACAAATATAACTTAGTAGAACCCTCAGATAGATATAAAGATAAAAGCACCTTTCTTATTCTGTATGCAAGAACAAACACATACAAGTTTTCTTTCTTCCCGTCCGTTATTCGGGCGTGGATGGGTTGCCTGAAGAAACCAGGAAAGCCAACACTTTATCAACATTTAAAACTCTAGTAAGAATACAGGACTAAACACAAACCATAGAAATACGTAGGACGCAATAATCTTCTGTATAGAAGTATCGTCTGTAACATATAAGATAAGTTAAGATAGGCAAACAGTTTCTCAAAACGGATACATTTGAATGTTGTAAACATTTTGAACATTCCCGTCAGTCAATACTTGAAAACCAAATTGCTCGTGTAATCGTCAAGAAATGTGTTTATATTTATTTTATTTATAGGCCGCCAATTTTCTACTTTTTGACTTCCTGTACATCTGTATGTTTAAAATTTTCTTTCCACCCTAATTCTTTTTAATCTGCTTGAATACTTCTAATCCATAATGGGATATAGCATTACCTCAGCGGATATAACTTATACGTCATTATATACAGCTTCTCCATCTTTGACGATGTCACAACCACGCATTGATGACAGGATTCATTGGTCAAGGGCAATAACTATCCTCATGACACTGTGTTTGAAAAGTTAACCAAAATGATTCCGATCCTGAGCCATCATTAGAATTAAACTAGTTATGGATTTTCGCGTGTAGTACAAGCTTATAGGCCATTTTAGCACATATCCTAAATTTATTTCACAGATGTAACCATATGTCATTTTATATGTCCATCCATCCATCCATCCATCCATCCATCCATCCATCCATCCATCCATCCATCCATCCATCCATCCATCCATCCATCCACCAGGTGCCGTGCCAAGAAAATTTGAAAATTGTTTCCGAGATTTATGTTAAATGCTGATTGCTCACCATATTGAATCCACCGTGATGGAATAACCGTCACCCTCCAACCCAATTA
>MUZC01000665.1:179067-203034 GCA_002072015.1 Radix auricularia | reverse complement strand
CAACTCAGTAATCCACCTGGCTGTACCTGCAGTCCCTATGCCTAGGTGTCCCCCTAATCCAGTGTTATCAACTCAGTAATCCACCTGGCTGTACCTGCAGTCCCTATGCCTAGGTGCCCCTCTAATCCAGTGTTATCCAACTCAGTAATCCACCTGGCTGTACCTGCAGCATGGCAGGACGTAGGCGAAGTGAATTGGGTGGGCCTTAATGTAACCGTAAAATTAAAAATAAATAAATAAAATATGGAAAGATTCTTGTGTGAGTCCCTCACTTACGTTGAGACTAATCCAGTGGTTCTCAAATAGTGGGGTGCAACCCCCGTCCCCGGTAGGCGCGAGGCTTGGTAAAAGGGGGGGGGGCTCTTTGACCACAGCAATTTTATAGACAAAGACAAATTATACTGTTTACAGTGGCGATGGGGCGGGATGCGAAATGTTTTTTCCTCCTAGCGGGGGCTTGACAGAAAATAATTGAGAAGCACTGGCCTAATCGCAGGCCCTAGGCCTAGACAGCTGCCTTGTTTTCCTATGCCTAAAGCCGGCCCTGCATGCTGTCGCGGTGCCTACGAGTCCCGTGTTGACAAACTTTGTAATAAATCTACAGCTCCATATATCATAGACCCTGACACGCCCGTCCATAAAAAGTTTATAAATATATATTTAAAAAAAAAAAACAATTTACAAAAAAAACAAGTTTCCAGATGAAAATAGCTGACGATTCTGTACGGCGAGCAGCAGCTGATTGAAAAACTCTGCAACAATCAACAACGGGCTGGCTGTCTACGGAGCTTCTACGTGAGAGCCTTGACCTAATTGGCATTTAAAAGAAAAAAACGGAAAATTCCCGGCTTCCCCACCCCCTTCTCTATATAAAAAAAGAGGGGAATAGGAGGGGGTGGGTGGGAGTGTAATGGTAGGAGGATGGGGTGCTGACTTGTTATCAGAGAAATGTGTGCCAAATCTGTCGTAGAAAACATTCTGTGTCAGGGATGCTGGGGGCGGAAGCTGATCAGGGAGAAGGGGCGGGCGGGGATTCGACTCTAAATAGGTCGAGAATTCCTAAAAGTCGAAAGTCTGAAAATAGTTTGTTTACGTTGAGAGCTATCGTCTCTGTTACATCCCCTCCCCCCTCCCCCCCCGCAAGCTCATGAACTAATCGATGGGTGTTGATCTCCCAAGAGAGTTCACTACCCCCCCCCCCCCNGTTTCTATCCACACTCCAAACCCAATTTATTCCAATGTTAAATCTTTATAAATTTACATGTGTAAAACTTCTTTTGAGAAACACTTTCGTTTTTAACCTTTAACCCAGTGCTACTCTGTTAAACATTAATATAAACAGTGTCTCTCATAGGGCTGGTATTGATTTTATAAAAAAAAAAAATTCGATTTATTGATTAATTTTGATTTATTATATTTGCACAATGCATATACAGATCGAATAATCGTTAAAAATTTTAAACGATTATAAATAATTTGATCGATTAAAATTAGTCTAATATTTAAGTTAATATTTCTAGGTTGTTTTTTTTCTCCGATGTATTAATAATTTAAATTGTTTGTTACCTACTTATCTTTCCTTCGTAATATTATTATTATTTCTTGCTTAGCAGAACGAATTAGCCGTGTTACGTCACATAATTTGGGACGTGTGGACGTTCCGACGTCGTTTCGGTGGCATGTTGTCTAGGAGCCACAGTAGTGACACTCTTCAAGATGGGAACACACTACTGAATGACGTCAAAAAATCCTGCACCAAAAATAACTCGTTTTGAACGTCCGCGTAAATTTGCTCATATGTATAAATGAGATTTAATTTTTCTCCGCTAGTGATTGGCTGTGGGAGTCTGTAGGAGTTTGAGGGACCAATCGCTATCGAGTACCGTACAGACAGCTGCCTTTTATAATTATAGACATATATTTAAATTTTCTAGAGTATGTTGTTCATTTCTTTCATTTTTTTAAAAACTAGAAATGACGTTTGTTTGGGATCGCACTGCAGACAAATACACAAACAAATAATCACATATGAGTATTAATAAATAATCTTTTTTTACAGAAGAAAAAATCAAAGAAGCAGAAACTCTAGTAATAAAAACTGGAATGAGTATTTATGCACAATTTCCAACACTTTTTATTTAAATGAAATCACTCTAGATGACATTAAAAATAATTTCAAATCAATTATTTAAAGTAAACATAACAATTGCTGCCTATAAATTGCTGCTACAGTTTTTCATAACTTCATTCTCTAATATTGTTATAAATATTATCAGATATCGTCTGGCGTTTGTTTCAGCTGGATAGATGTTATTGTTGTCGGTTTATGTTGGTTTTTACCAGGGAATCCACGAAAACTCTTTTTTGGGATTATTTTTTCGACAATTCACATCCTTGGGACCTCCTTAGCATATTTGCAAAAGAGCCGAGTCCACAATCTGGTATGTTTCAGGAGTAGTTGCTTGTGCCAGCTCGAACAGACATCCATACATAACAGTCTTTTCAAACATATAAACGCATTTTGTTCTATGAGGAAATAGGCTAAAAACTTTTTTATTGAACGACTTTTTAAAAAATCTTTGATTTTGCATCGCTCTATTCTCTGGATTGATTGCAACATTTGTGTGTGTGTGTGTCCACTTTTATGTATTCTAGGAATATGACTTTTGGCATGTGATGAGCCATGATCTGTGATGAGCCATGATATGTGATGAGCCATGATCTGTGATGAGCCATGATCTGTGATGAGCCATGATCTGTGATGAGCCATGATCTGTGATGAGCCATGATCTGTGATGAGCCACGACCAGTGATGAGCCATGATCTGTAGTGAGCCATTACATGTTGTGAGCCATAAAGCACTGTTATACGAATATATATAGAGAAGAAACTGTTGGTCATCAGAAACTTTCAGTCCACCTTTCTACCCAGTGTTTTCACTCTGTTTTCAGACGCGGTAATGATATGCCGATGACCTATGACCTATGTACTCTTCTTGGATTCCCCAACCAACCAGCAACGCGTTAACAGCGCTGTGCCTCAATGCCAGCCGGCCATTTCGTTAGATCAAGGCCATTCGCCAATCATCTCTCATGCTGTCCCCCTAGAGGGTTGCGTTACCCAGCGTGATGGAGCTAAACCCACAGCGTCATACAAATAACGATTACGGAGTCAGCGTCTAGAGCAGTGGTTCTTAACGTGGGTTCGATCGAACCCTAGGGGTTCGGTGAGTCAGTCGCCGGGGTTCGGCGGAGGGAGGTCAAGACAGCACCCGACTCAAGGCATCTATATTACTGCTAATAATGAAGGGTTCGGTGAATGTGCATATGAAACTGGTGGGGTTCGGTACTTCCAAAAAGGTTAAGAACCACTGGTCTAGAATCTAGAGGCTATGAACTGAACAGCAACAATCTATGACAAAAACTCATAGCTAATTATGTGACCCCACAGCTAGATCATGTGACCTCACAGTTAGATCATGTGACCTCGCAGCTAGATCATGTGACCGAGCAGCTAGATTATGTGACCTCGCAGCTAGATCATGTGACCGAGCAGCTAGATTATGTGACCTCGCAGCTAGATTATGTGACCTCGCAGCTAGATTATATGACATCACAGCGACATAATGTGACCTAACTTCAACACTAGATTCTGTTATCATAATCTACAAAATAGTTTCTAGACCTACCCTAGCTTCCCCAACTTACCCTTACCGTCTGATTCTATGACATAACCAGTAAACCACACAGCTACATTATATGACCTTAACCTCCATTCTAACAGCTCACAGCCATGCGCCCCATAAAGAATAACTTTCTCAGACAAAAACAACTTTCATAGTCAGTGTAAGCATGGATCTGTGGCTGAGACGTGGAAAATATATATATATTTTTAACGGATTAAAGATTATCGTCTACAGGTAGACATGTAACCTTGAGACCACGGGAAAAGCGAGGATTTCTACTTTCTTAAAACTCTATTTTCTGGGCGTCTGCTTCACGTCTCCTGATTTTATTTAAAAAATACACGAAAAGTGGAATGTTGGTGTCAGCACAGAAATAACAAGTTCTTTCTCTGTCACTTTGTGGCAGTGGTTCTCACATTTGTCGATCAATTTGTATTGACATGTTGACTTAATACACCATAAGGAGGCGTCTACATAAATAAGAGAACATACTACACAACTATGAGAACATACCACACCACTAAAAGAACATACTACACCACTAAGAGAACATACTAGACCATTAAGAGAACATACTACACCACTAAGAGAACATACTACACCACTAAGAGAAAATATTTCACCACTAAGAGAACATACTACACCACTAAGAGAGAATATTTCACCACTAAGAGAACATACTACACCACTAAGAGAACATATTACACCACTAAGAGAACATACTACACCACTAAGAGAACATACTACACCACTAAGAGAACATACTACACCACTAAGAGAGAATATTTCACCACTAAGAGAACATACTACACCACTAAGAGAGAATATTTCCCCACTAAGAGAACATACTACACCACTAAGAGAACATACTACACCACTAAGAGAACATACTACACCACTAAGAGAACATACTATACCACTAAGAGAACATACTTCATCAATAAGAGAACATACTACACCACTAAGAGAACATACTACACCACTAAGAGAACATACTACACCACTAAGAGGCCATACTACACCACTAAGAGATCATACAATTATTACACCTATGAAAACGGCCCGGACAAAATGGCACTGATAAAAACGGTCCTGGACAATACGGCCCCGGACAAAACGGCCCCGACAAAACGGCCCCGACAAAACGGCCCTGATAAAAACGGTCCTTGACAATACTGCCCCGGACAAAACGGCCCCGGACAAAACGGCCCCGACAAAACGGCCCCGGACAAAACGGCCCTGATCAAAACGGTCCCGGACAAAACGGCCCCTGACGAATCGGCCCCGACATAAAGGCCCTGATCACAACGGCCCAAGCAAATTATTTACATTTTTTTAACAAAAAAGGAACTTTAAAAAAAAAAAAATTTTTGTAAACTTTTCACCTTTATAAGAAGTGGTAAAATTTTAAAATTATTGCTAGTGATGTAATATGTCATTTCTTGTCAACAAACAACCGTGACTTGGTAACACATCAAGTAAATTTTTATGTATATTCATTCTTGTGATGTAATCATTATTGTTTCTTGTGAGCTTAAACTGACACTGAATCGGTGAGTTAAAAAAAAAAACGAATATAATTGATTTTACTTCTTACTATTAGTCCAGGGCCGTTTAATGCGGTGCCATTATGTCGGAGCCCATATGTTGGGGCTTTTTTGTCGGTAAACCCCTATAAGAAACCACATTACACCAATAAGAAACTACATTACACCAATATGAAACCACATTACACCAATAAGAAACCAATTACACCAATAAGAAACCACATTACACCAATAAGAAAACATCTTCATCAAAAAGATAATATACTTTAACACTAAGACCATACACACAGCAAATACGTCCATTAAAGTACAACATTATTAGAAGTAGAAGATTATATTCAACCACACAACTTGAGAACCACTTTGTTATTTAAGCCAGTCTCGACTCAGCTTTCTGTTTTGATGCACTGCTTTGACCCATTTTGACCCTTTTCGACGGATCTCAGCCCACCAGTGGAAGGTTGTTCATTTTTTACCTCGCATGTTTCACAACATAACCCGCCCCCCCCCTTGCCCCACTGATGATGTTTCACCATCACCACAATGTCACTCAAGGTCATTCAGGTGGAAAAAAAATGTTACGTAATGCATTATGCATTATTTATCACTCTTTTATTAATATTTTTTTTAAAACTTCCCTAACTACATGAGTTTTTTTTTTTGCAAATTTAAACAACTAGACTTATGTTACAAGGACGATGCTTAATCATTAATTATTAAGATTCCGTAAATGTCAGCTTTGATAAAACGATACAAATTTTTTTAGCGAATAGTTTGAGACCCGTTGACCGCAACCCATATAATGCCATCTCTCGTTTAAAAAACATATATATTAAAAATCTAGAAATAATTTTTTAAATAACTGTTTACAGATCTTCCTTAGACCTGAGCGTGGTTGTCATGCGTGGGAGTGGGGCGGTACTGGTGTGGTGTTTATAGGTTATTATCATCATCTTGTTTTACTCTGCCCAAGGTCACCTTATTTCCGCACGTGCGCTTTGGGCATAGGCGGCGGAGAATCCATTAGAAGGGAGGGCCGTGGCGCGTTTAGAAAACTGTCATCATTGGGGATAATAAGAAATAAATGTATATCTGTTTAGATGTGTTGTACTAGAGAAAGAACACACCGATGAGGTAATGTAAACTCAGAAAGAACGTCAAACGATTAGGTCTGTTTAGATGTGTTGTGTATGAAAAAGAGAACAGCAGACGACCATATCAAGATGTAAGGAACAGTGGCGTCACTAGAGTTGGTGTCACCCGGGGTGGTAGCTCATGGTGTCACCCCCTCAAGACTAAACCTGTAGAACTCCTCCGAGTTTTCCATTGCCAAATAACAGGAAAATACAGAATGTTACATTTTGGTGTCACCCGGGGCGGCCTGCCCCCACCGCACCCCCCTAGCGACGCCACTGGTAAGGAATACATCAATATTTATGTAAGGCACAAAATGAATATTTACCTTCCTTTTTTTCCTTTTTTTTTTAAATACAGAGTTGGAATTTTTTTTATAAATTGTCAGAAAACATTTACTACTTATCACACATGCGTGAACCTCAAGGTCCGCGGGCCACATCAGTCCCACAGTTCAACTGTACCAAGCCGAGTTATATTGACGTTTGTACAGTAATATTTCAGTCCAGGAAGATAATTTTTGGTTAACATTCATTTTTATGGGGCCGGCGTAAAAAAAAAAACGCAATCCGATTTGACAACCAGAAATTTACGGCAAAAAGTCAGTTTAATCATTTTAAAAATATAAATGTTCAAGTATTTGTTCTTCGTACAATAAGCCTCTGTCGTTCGGTCTCTTGTCTTGTAACTTGTACCCAACCAGCGAAATGTTCACGTATGAGTGACACTGACTGTGCCAATAATTTTCTTTTAATTAAGCATTTAACTGATATAAAATATAACGGCTTTATAACTGTAATTGCCCTCCTACATTGTACGCCTCTTAAACATGCATGCACTTGTTTTGAGGATTTAAAATTGACACCCTAACTGTAGACTTTGGAAATTATTTATTTTCACTCCTTATTCCGCTCTGATGAAAGCAGAGAGACCCCCCCCCCCACACACACACACACCTTTTTTTTCTTTTAAATATTATTTTTATAAAATGTTTCTAATGTCATAGTGACCTTGAATAATAAAACGGAGCTCATATGTTTTGGCCGCATTGTCGGTTTCATAAATGTATGTCATAAATTATCCATATACATAATCCTACAATAGCATAGTATAAACTATGCCAAAAATGATATAGTATGTTTTTTGTTTATTCAAATCGTTTAAGAGGTATGAAAAGCACAGTCATATTGAGCAATGCGAATTTTAAAAATTATGAATGAAACCGATACTATTGCAATCGCGATACATTTTGAAAATACGCTTGCTCCAAATGAAACTGAAATGTACAAGATACAACCCGCACTGTCGTTAGCTACCTCCACCCCCCACCCTGCTACACCCTCGCTTTCCAACCATAAACTATTATTAGTCAACCCTAGAGAGGGTAATTCGTCATGCTTATTTGCTCGCGTCTTGTGCTTGTCCCAATTTCTGGTGAATTAGATAGATAGATAGATAGATAGATAGATAGATAGATAGATAGATAGATAGATAGATAGATAGATAGATAGATAGATGGATGGATGGATGGATGGATGGATGGATGGGTGGGTGGGTCTGGATGGGTGGATGGGTGGGTGGATGGGTGGATGGGTGGATGGATAAAATGAAAAACAATTAACATTAGTGTCAACCCANTAGATAGATAGATAGATAGATAGATAGATAGATAGATGGATGGATGGATGGATGGATGGATGGATGGGTGGGTGGGTCTGGATGGGTGGATGGGTGGGTGGATGGGTGGATGGGTGGATGGATAAAATGAAAAACAATTAACATTAGTGTCAACCCAATCAACAGCTGTATCAACTCCAACAACATTAATGTCCATCAAATCAACCTTTGTGTCAACCCAATCAAAATTTATATCAACCTAAACAACATTTATGTCAACCCGGTCAACCTCTGCATCAGACAAGTGCCTTTATTTCGCATCATATAAGCTCTGTATGTAAACCCTGTAATAATTTCCTCTATGCATCAATTGATTCTAATAAGCTCAAGTAATTATCTTTTTCGCCAGCGGCCCTTTTGGCCCTTCACAAAAATCAGCGGCCCCTATTTAACAAAAACTTCTTGTGGCAAGCACCTACAGAACTGTATTAGGGCGCTTTTATAGGACGTAATGATTTCGCAAAGATACTCAAAATTCAAATAAAACGCTGCTTAATTTTATTTGGTTTCGCTTTCCTACAATACCACATGTGTTGGGAGACGAAGACGACTCAACCTAAATATACATCAGGGGTATCCAATTTTTAAACAAAGAGTAGAGAAATTCCATGAAGATAATAAACAACAACAACAAAAAATGCCGTGTTTTTTTTTTTTTAATAGAGATGTGAGACAAATTAAATATGGGGCAGTAGATCTACTATGCTATTAAAATTAATGGCACAGAATATAATTTTTTTTTATACTACGTAACTTACAATAAATAAATAATATTTGTTTTTATTTATTTTTAAATAGTACCGAAAATGATGTGTTAAAAATTATGATTTAAAAACTGTCTTTAGTTTAAATTTACAATGCTACTGTCTTTATTTCATTTGTCGAGTGGTCAAACTTTAATAAAAATTATGGCTAACTTCTCCGTTTTTTTAAAAAAATTATTATTATTTATTATTATTATTATATATATATATATTTTTTTATTATTATTATTATTATCTTTTTCTTTTTTTTGTAATCAAATTTAAAGGTGGTAAAAAAATCGTAATGGATTTTGCCGTCAAAATAACGCATAATTTCGGCTTTTTTAATAAATTATAATGTCATTAAAGAAAACATCCACGAGTCAATTAATTTAATAAAGAAGAGGCCAAGTGCCAGGTGAGGGTTAAAACGCTGGCTGCATTGGCCCGCAGGCCGGACTTTGGACATCTCTGATGTAGATGAAGGTCCTCAGTTAAATGTATAGCAATGAAAATGTAGAACTTATTTTAAACTTAGAATCTAAGTATGGTAAATTTATCTGAAGACATTTTCTGAAATCGTTGACAAGCATGTGCCGTCATCGCTCATTCAAAGGTCAGGTCCAAATAAAGGCCAACAACTCAGTATGTTCAGAAAAGGAATCGGTGTCTTACTTTACAGAGGATCCCCGGTGCTCTCATGACGGCCCTTGTTTGCTATGGGACCCCGGTGCTCTTATGACGGCCCTTGTTTGCTATGGGACCCCGGTGCTCTTATGACGGCCCTTGTTTGATATGGGACCCCGGTGCTCATATGACGGCCCTTGTTTGCAATGGGACCCCGGTGCTCTTATGACAGCCCTGGTTTGCTATGGGACCCCGGTGCTCTCACGACGGCCCTGGTTTGCTATGGGACCCCGGTGCTCTCATGACGGCCCTAGTTTGCTATGGGACCCCGTTGCTCTCATGACGGCCCTTTGCAATAGGACCCCGGTGCTCTCATGACGGCCCTTTGCAATAGGACCCCGGTGCTCTTATGACGGTCCTAGTTTGCTATAGGACCCCGGTGCTCTCATGACGGCCCTGGTTTGTAATGGCACCCCGGTTCTCTCATGACGGTCCTGGTCTGGCGTGTGCATTGAGATCAATACGTGTCCCTTCAGGTCAATGACACATCGCTCCTACAAAAGGTAGACATCTTGATTCCATAACCCGGATGAACACTACTATCGATTTGTGGCACGGTGCTCTGGTCTACTGCCACGTAAGACCATGAAGGACTTAAAAACAACAACAAACAAACAAATAAAAATCGTTTTAGACACGTAATAGGAGTAAAAAGATTACAGCTGATAGTGCCAGAAGAGAAGTTTGCGCATCGGAGATTAGTGTGAAACTGGTGCGTAAAATACGTTTTGTCTGGTGTAGAACTGGTGAACAGCACACGATTTGTCTCGTATCACGTGACGAAAAAATAGAGACCTATAGACGATTATGGGTTTAGAACTAACAAATTCCGGTAAAAGTGTTGACAACAAGTCACCCCTTCCAATGTTCCCTGACGCCTCTGATTGTGTTTATCCAAAGAAAGTTGAAAATATTTTTATACTAAAATGTTGTAAAATGCAATTTGTAACATGTCGAATAGGAGAAATGTAAAAAAAAAAATAATAAAAATTAAATTTAAAAAACAAAGAAGCGCACTTCAGTTGAATGTTTTGTTGTTTTTTTTTCAATCCAACTGCAATGTTTATGGGCGTCCATAAATGACGTCACGCAATTTCGGCTGATTTTCAACACCCTTCCCCTTTGTCAAGCATCTTCACAAAAAGATTTATTTTTAAATTTAAATGAGCATGTTTCAAATCATTTTTTTTCACGTTAAGTTTGTATTGAGTGTTATCCTGCACTCTAATATCAACAAAATCGAGAAGCCATGCAAAACGTCATTAAATAAATTGTAGGCATCAGATATTTCAGAGCAACTTTTATTTTTAGTTGCAAGCTTTGTTGTGACGTCACATTTCTGAAAACACTCCCCTCCCCCTCGTCACAACGTGTGATCCCCCCTCCCCCAGGTGCGTGACGTCACTTATTGACACCCCCTTAGTTATTTTGTCATTTTTCTACTGTTGTTTTCCTCAGTTCCTGTAGATTATTAAATTTATGATTGACCGTTTAGTGCATTAAAACTCGTCATCGAACAAAACATTTCTTTTAAAATTATAATTTGCATTTTTTATGTTAAATTGTGACAAAAACATCCAGGTCATTTTTAATTATTTTTTGTGCCCCCCCCCCTTTTTTTCAAAACAAGCCTGTTCCTGTTTCTATTCCCGCCATAGAAATTGCATGTAGCACCAAATGACACGCAGCAAATAACGTGTGGCTTATCGCACAAAACACCCCCGCCCATATCGTCTACTTGTTGATGAGAGGCGTATGTTATTTCAATCTTATTCACGGCATTGAATGGCCCCTGCTTATTTTTTTCCTGTATTTTTTTTTTCAGGAGTTAAAGACGAATTCGTCAGAGTAGCGGTTTCCACCCTCGCTACATGTCTCGTATTTAGACCTACAGACGCTCTCGTGGATCTAAAGACCAAGGGTTGGTGGACTGGTTACACGCACACTCGCACATAGGGCTAACCAGGCTTGTCCATGGGAATGTTTTTCCCATGGGATTCCAATGGGATGGGATGGGATGGGGCAGGCATAAATTGCCATGGGATGGGACTGAAAAATATGTCCCATGGACAAGCCTGGGGCTAACAATATGGTTGGAAAAAAAAGCTGCCCGGGTACCAGTCCAAAATTTTAACGTTTACCCAGGTTACCCGTTCGTAGTGCCTCAAAATGTTAACGGTTACCCAAGTTACCCGTTCGAAGTGCCTCAAAATGTTCGCCATCATGCCCGCTATTTGATTTATACTTCTTTGTTTATTGTAGAAATTCAGATTTATATGTAAAGAATCAGCGATGATGACCTTGAAATACTACTATAGTACAGTGGCGTAAAAACAATGAGCAGAGGGCGGCCAAAGTGAATTATTATCATTTATAATTTTTAAGGGGGGCGGGGGGGGGGCTGGCTAAACAAACTCTTATAAAGATAAAGGGGATTATTCGTATGATGACATGGCGAGCTATTTATAGTTCATAGCTGACAACTGTTGTAACTAACCAAACTATCCGTAACTAACCAAACTATCCGTAACTAACCAAACTATCCGTAGCTAACCAAACTATCCGTAACTAACCAAACTATCCGGAACTAACCAAACTATCCGTAACTAACCAAACTATCCGTAACTAACCAAACTATCCGTAACTAACCAAACTATCCGTAACTAACCAAACAATCCGTAACTAACCAAACTATCCGTAACTAACCAAACTATCCGTTACTAACTAAACTATCCTTAACTAGCCAAACTATCCGTAACTGACCAAACTATCCGTAACTAACCAAACTATCCGTAACTAACCCCTACTGAGTGGAGCCCTCCCGCACTATTTATTTGTGTTATAGTGAAAATCATTCACCATTGATTTTTTAAAAATTAGAAACCCAAGAATATAGCAGTGTTTTTTTTTTAAATTATATAATTTTTAAGCATGGTGGTAATAGAATTGCAAAAAAAAGGTGTGAGTGTGTGTGTGTGTGGGGGGGGGGGTAGATTAGATAAACAACATTGGTTCGTCTCAATCGGTAGCAAAGATGTGCGGCGTATTTCAAAGCCAAGGCCAAGGCCACTTCTGTCATTTCCTGCCCTGCAGTTATGGGCGTTGTTTTCTATTCTCCTAATTTTATAACTTATTTGAACAATTCAAAATATCAATGAGAAATCTGGTTCAACCAGAATTGGTACAGCAGTATCATTTTCCCGGGTACCCGGGCACAATTTTTCTACCCAGGTAATTGCTCGGCAACGGGTACCCACGTTAACAGGCCTAGTAAGAAAATGACAAAACGTCACAAAATACGCACGTTTCGGCAAAGAACTTTTCATTGGTGCAACCAGATGGGTGTTGATGATCTGTCTGTCAACGCAATTTTCGCCTGCACAAACCAACGGGGCAAGTTCACTCTTGGAGATAAGGCTTGTCTAAAAATATTGAACGCTGACAACTCACGGAATGAATGTTTTATTTTCACTGACATGTTAATGATTGGCCACAGCCACTCTCTCCTTGGCTATTAACGTCTGTATTACTCTCTTCCCCCTATTGGTCATTTTGGTTTTAGATTACACCGCAGCTGAGTTTCCGTTTTATTCTTTTTGTTTGTGATCTATTTGTTAGTTGAAGAAGGGTCATTGCCAAATCGTTGGTTGCTTTATGACGTTTTGGCAGCTATTGCGGATTAAGGGGGGTGCTGACTGGGCTAAAGCTATGGGCCCAAAACTTATTATATTGTATAATACAGAGGGCTAGACCTGGTCTCAGGTGGAAATAGCAGCCAGATGCCAGTGCAATCTTGATCCGCCCCTACTTGTCGGGTTTATACCCCCCCCCCCGTTTGTATGACATGCTACCTGTTACAAGTGACAGGAATGTTAAAAACGCATGGTTGTCTCAGAGCGTCACTTGGTCTAATGTAACACCGACACAAAATTGTTTGAGGACCTCGTTTCAGGACATGACATAGAGTTTCCTGACCCTACCTCCAGCCCCACCCTAACTCAGAACTGAAGTATATATCGAATGAACCCGATGTTAACACTATGAAATTTTTCCGGTTCCATTCCTTAACATAAAGGCCCTACTGTTCCATATCGAAGGAACAATTATATGTATTGGTATCCTATTTCTACACATACTTTTGAAAATAGGTGGCGGAGAAAAAAAGTGTGGGGGATATTTAAGGCTATGGCGGGTTAAGGGGGGGGGCTGAACGCGCTAAAGCCAGGGGCCCCCGACGATTTGGGGGCCCCCAAACTTTTTATATATTATAATAAAAATGTACAAATGTTTGCACGAACCATAATATAAAATAAATAAATAAAATTAATAAATATTATCTCTACAACTGGATTTAATTGCCTCTCTAAGAGAACATAATTTAAATTATTGTTTATATTTTTTAAATTTCTTCCTATAGACAAGCTCCGCTGGCCGTGTGGAGAGGGTAATAGCTTATGATGAAAGCGGGGCCGGGTTCGATTCCCAGCAGTTTTTGTTTTCACACTCAATTGTAACATACCGGCGAACACTTCAAAGAGTTATTTCTTCGTGTTCGTTTTTTTTTTTTCATTATTAATATTTAGTTACAGTCTTATATTAGCTGTTAGCAATCATCTGATTTAAAGGACGCTGGCTGGATAGGGCCCCCGTTTGATTGCAGCCCGGGGCCCCGAGCAGCCTTAATCCGCCCCTGATGTAAGGAACCGTCGTATTTATCGTTGGTATATTAGAAGACAGATCGAGTGAGAGGGAGATAAGTCGATCATGGCAGGGGCAGTAACTCGACTGGGTCATTGTTTGCAATTATTAACTTGGTAAATTGAATCCAGAAAACCCTATATGCATTTTACGTATACTGTTGCAATTTAAAAATCACAACTTCTTCTCAGTGATAAAATGTTGGATCTAGGGCTGTTATCGATTAATTTCAATTTAATCGTTAACTTTTGAAAAATTACCAAATAATTAATCGATAATTTTGATTAAAGCTGAAAATACGTTATATAACGTCATTACACTGACAATTTCACAAAATGTCTATAACTTAAGTATAAGAAGTTCAATTTATGTTCAAGAAATGAAAACATGTTGTTATTGTAAATTTAGTAGAAACAGTGTTCATTTTTTAAAATACCATTTTCTTATTTTAAAAAAAGTGCTTACTTTAAAGTTTACAATTTGAAAATCTTTTTTTTTAAATGGGAAAGTTTGTACGTAACGAAAACTGTTATTAGTAAAAAAAACATTTTTTAATAAATCGAAAACTTGTTTAAAATATTTCCTTCAATCTTGATCAGTATTTTATCGATTAAAATAATTTGAATCTAATTTTTTTTTATTGATTAATCGAGAAATTAATCGATAATTTCCGCAGCCCTAGTTGGATCCCAATATTTTTAAGTAAACACATAAATACGTGTGTACATCACAACCTGGCGCCTTTCTTCCTGTAGGAATTATATGATCCAGAAGGGAGACACTCGCACTTCCCGATTGATAACGCATATTTATATGTGTTAATGAGTTATATGTAACTTGATTCCTTTTGTTGGATTTTACCCAAAACATAAGACACTTGAAAAGAGAAAAAAAAACAATTTGTTCAGGTATAAAATGTTTCCGGAGTCCTAAAAAAAGACGTATGTATAGCCAAACGAATGCATGTTCCTTCAATATAAAAATATGAGAACCGTTAGGCCGGTTAGGGACAATGCTTCAAATTAAGGAAAACAAATGTCTGTCCATCATGTTGTTGGTATCATCAATTTCTTAAGTCTTAGGGTGCTTGGTCTCGAAGTCCTTAAGTCTTAGGGTGCTTGGTCTCGAAGTCCTTAAGTCTTAGGGTGCTTGGTCTCGAAGTCCTTAAGTCTTAGGGTGCTTCCTCTCGAGTCCTTAAGTCTTAGGGTGCTTCCTCTCAAAGTCCTTAAGTCTTAGGGTGCTTGGTCTCGAGTCCTTAAGTCTTAGGGTGCTTGGTCTCGAAGTCCTTAAGTCTTAGGGTGCTTGGTCTCGAAGTCCTTAAGTCTTAGGGTGCTTGGTCTCGAGTCCTTAAGTCTTAGGGTGCTTGGTCTCAAAGTCCTTAAGTCTTAGGGTGCTTGGTCTCGAAGTCCTTAAGTCTTAGGGTGCTTGGTCTCGAAGTCCTTAAGTCTTAGGGTGCTTGGTCTAGAAGTCCTTAAGTCTTAGGGTGCTTCCTCTCGAAGTCCTTAAGTCTTAGGGTGCTTGGTCTCGAGTCCTTAAGTCTTAGGGTGCTTCCTCTCAAAATCCTTAAGTCTTAGGGTGCTTCCTCTCAAAGTCCTTAAGTCTTAGGGTGCTTCCTCTCGAAGTCCTTAAGTCTTAGGGTGCTTCCTCTCGAAGTCCTTAAGTCTTAGGGTTCTTCCTCTGAAAGTCCTTAAGTCTTAGGGTTCTTCCTCTCGAAGTCCTTAAGTCTTACGGTGCTTGGTCTCGAAGACCTTAAGTCTTAGGGTGCTTCCTCTCAAAGTGTTTCAGTATAGGGGGTAGGTGTTTCACGAAACAATTTATCAAATGAAAATGTGTGTATGTGTGTTTGAAATATGTGCTGTGAAGTACATCTAAGGAGAAATATCTGTCAACGGGAAATATATTTTGATGCATCTTTTTTCTCTCAACGTCAAACACAAATTCCAAAAACAAAAAGGTTTTGGCGCTTTAAATAATCATATAAGGAAAAAAATCCTCTGTCAGAACTAAGGATGGACGGCTTAGAGATCAAAGCGGCTGTTTTAGTAATCTTAAAATGCTAGGAACGCAACACTAATATTTTATGTTATCGTTCCCAGACAACTAGTTTATACATTTGATCACAGGTCAATCTATATTTCCAAATGAATAGTTTTAAAATCTTTTCATTAGATAATATTGATTTCTTACGATTAAAACTACATCTGTAATGCACTTTATCTGCGGATGTTCTATTTAAATGTACATGTAAAGGGAAAAAACAGAGCTAAGACAAGGAAAAAATGATGTGTTGTGTGTGTGTGTTGTTTGTCCGTCGAATCGACGAGAACCACTCTAGTCATCCGAGGGTTGCTGAGACTGGATTTGGCTATGTAAAAATGATGTAAATAGTTAGTCAAATACACACACATGCACACTAATATATAAAAATGAATACACACTCGCGCACTCCTGTGTAATGTTAAAAAAAATAATTTTAATAAAATAATTAATAATCTTTTTTCATTATCAACATTTAAAAAAGCAATATTTACGACAGTAAATTTTTTTATTTTTGATGCAAAACCCAATTTATATTTGGTAATGAGAGGACCAAAATACGTTTAAAAATAGAAAAAAAATGTATGAAGAGCGTCTAACAGAGTCTAACACTCAGGAGCGGCGTTTGGGGGTGGCAAATGGGACGACTGCCCCAGGCCCCGCGTTTCGGTCCTGAACATGTCTCGTCCTGGTTAATAGCCTATACATGAAGAACCAAAGAGTGGATGGTAGAACGTATGCTGGAAACGATTGTAAAGAAACGAAAGAGGCACTCTTGTAATCTTTTTTGAAGGTCAAATTCCGTAGCGTAGCTCTAGATGTCTTTGAAAGCATTACACCGTTACAACTTTTAATTAAAAGGTGACACGCAGTATTAAAATTACACATTAATCAAGATATTTCATATTTTTAAATACCATAGCATGCTGGTGCTTAGAGATCTTTACTAGTACTCTGGCCGCGCGGGGTCATTGCTGGCACTTATGCCCCACGCTGACCTAACGCCGCCACTGATAACACTTCTTCACAATTAAATAATAGAAACATAATAAAACCGAAAATTGATTCGCAAAAAGAACTTCATCTCGCATCACTTTAAAGTGTCCCTATTCGTACATCAATTTTGTTTTGTAAGTGTGGATAATGCTGATATCGGAACACCCCATACTATTAAACGCAGCTATGTTCTATCGAATTTTTTTCAACTTAAACTTTACATCATATGTATACAAATAGACATTACATTTTGTAAGTGAGAAAGAACACTCTATCGTAAAATAAAGCAAAATCTACTTGTGCATTATTATAAGTAACTAAGGCTTGTAGGGGCGCCTGTGGCAATAACCTTTTTGTGTGTGGTCCAAATCCCCAAATAACTTATTCTAGTTTGATAAATACGAAATAGTTAACTTCCTGATGTGTACACAAAGTATTTTATAATTAAAAATCATCAAATCCTCTTTTTACATCGTTGTTGTTTCCAAAAATAAAGTGTAGGCTACAACAATGACGTCATGCACTATTTTCTTTACCGCATGAATCTGTAATTTATAATTATGTTGCACTCCTCTTAAAGCACAATTTATATTAAAATACAATCTCAAACAAGGATGTCATAGCGTTACGGATACTTCAATCCAGTTAGTGAGTGAGTGACTTGGGAAATACTATTGTTTTATTTTGCGCACCATAAAGCACCGGATATAAGTTGCGTTGTTCTTTAGAAAAGTAAAGTATCATGATAAGAATTTTGTATTTCTTTTGAAATCATTTGAAATTTTATTTTCTATTCACTGCGGAATATTATTAGAAACTTGTGTTACTAAAAAAAAATTTTTTCAAAAACTTAAACATTGGTTAACAAGTCAAAATTAATTTAATAAGAAACCATTTTAAATTTTGCAAGTATATAATACTTACTAAAACTATAAATTGGTACATTAAGTTTAATCTATATTTATTCTAAACTTCACTTTTCCAACAACCATACTTACGAGTTATTTTTACATTTAAGTGGCATTAGAGTGGCAAACCACTTTATTTCGATCCCAATCATAAGGGATACAATGACAATAAAATTTTCACTGAGCCTTGTTATCCATCTGCAGAGCGGGAATCCTCCCCAGGCCCACAAGGCTCAGGACCTAAAAAATTCCCTTCTTGGACACCAACTTTCCTTTGAAATACGCCCACTGATGCTACATAAAGTTGCTTCACTAGCCCCCTTTCCTCCCTTCACTCATATAATCCACACCCCTTGCATTCGCTTGTGGTTCTTGTGTCTATTAATATGTGTTGACCTACATAAACTGATGTTAATAATAGTACAATGTTGTCAGCATTTAAAATTATAAAATTAATTAGTTACTAACAGTTTCAAACGGGTAAGTCGTCGGCCGCGGGGACGGACTGCATAGAGATAAATGAGGCCATGTTTGGTTTTGTAAATAAAAAACATTCCTGCTTTGACTTTGACATTAAAGTTACTTTGAAATACGCTGACATAGGATTTCCGATTATAGACGTTGTTTATCTACCCCATCTCCTCCCTACATTCGATTGTGTTTTGGGTGTTCGTTGCAACGTGTGGCTTGTCCAAAAAAAAATTTAAAATTGGTACACCAAAATTCTTCATTTTTTAAGTCAATAAATTAGTTACTAACAGTAAATCTAAGATACGGATAAGAACCATCCGTAAATGACGTTTTGCACCTAGGGGAAGAGGCGGTTACACATTTGTGACGAAGGGTGTGGTGTGTTTTAAAGATGTGACGTCACATCAAAACGTGCAACTTAAAATGAAAGTTCCACTTAAAAACTTGAATGCTTACAATTTATTTAATGACGTTTTACGTGGATTTAGCGTGTATCGATTTTAGAGTTCAACTTCCCATTAAATAAAAACTTAAGTGACAGTAAAGTTAATTGATGCATGCTTATTTTCAAAAAGGAAGTAAGGCTTTTTATGGGGGTGGGATGCTGCAAATCTTTGTGATGACATGTAAGAGGGGGTTCTAAGATTTTGTGACAATTGGGGGACTGAGCGAGGATATAAATCGGTCAAAATCGCGTGACGTCATTTACGAACGACGGCCGTGAGAGTACTGTAGGAAATGAGGTGAATGGGAGGTAGCTAGGTATGATTGTATAGCGGTCATGACGGGGGAAAGTATGCGATGTTTCGAACGGGTAACCCGGGTACCCGTTCGAAATTTTGACGGTTACCCGGGCAGCATTTTTCAACAAATTGACAGCCCTACTGTCCACAACATCAACTAGGAATTTAGGCTACACTATTTCTGGCTACTTGTCTATCAACAACTTCATCATTCACATCTGTCGCTCTGTAAACGCCACCATCCGTCAGATGAGCTAAATCATTCACTATTCAACAGTCAATTCGCACCAAAAAAAAATCAAACAAACTTTGATATTGATTATTTTAATTCTCTTCTTTCAAGTCCGCTAAAATTTAAAAAATTTAAAAAATTGTTTTAAAAAAAACCTACATGAAGTTCAAAATTTAGCTGCTAGACTTGTTCTTAATGTCAAGAAAAATTAACAAATTAGTCCGCTACTTTACCCACTCCATTGGCTACCTATACATTTACAAACTGTTCGTTCTCTATCCCAATAAACTTTTTTGACTCATGTCATTACTATCTGAATTTCTCTGTGTCTTCTCACCCATTTCCAGTTAAACTCTTCTGCGTATACACGTTTTTTCTGTTCGTTCCTAAGACACGACTCAAACATGGAGTGAAAGTTACTTCTCTTTTTTTTTTTTTCTCCATCCCAGAAACAATTGATTTCCTCTTCAATTACACATTGGCAGTCTCGCGACTACCTGGGCCATCAATACCGCACTAAAACACATCTCTTTAAACGTTAATTTAAAAAAACAAAACAAAAAACAACTAAACACATATTTCAATGATTAACGTAGTAACGTATCTTATATTTATATAAACACTGTATTGTCGGAAAGTGTTGCGTGGTTATGATATGCATTCTTTTTTCATGTGATTATAAAACGGATATAACTCTTTTTATGAATATGAGAAGCGCTGTGAGCCCAGCTACTTTCAGGGGTAAGGCACTATGTTATCAAATTATTTTTTAAAATTAATAATATTTCTAAAATAATTTGATACCATAGTGCTTGTCAATATTTGATTGTCAACTTCTACAAAAGTGATTTAATGGCAGCTTACTAAACCCGCGTGTAAAAGAATTGTTAAGCCACAAAATTAGACAATTTATGTTCATTTAATACGTTTTGTCTTCGATGTTTTTTTTTTTCATTTTTTAAATTAATTTTTACTGTGAGAGAATGTATTGGGATGTTCATGGCGCTGTTACGCAGTTTGAATGACATATTTCATTGCATGGGAAAACTGTAGCATTTCAGCGTTAATACGCCTGGCTAAACGCTTGATGAATAAAAGTGAGGAATGGCGGATTTTTATTTGTTTGAAGTCAAAGTTTTTATTGCGCTCATTAGATCCAAGGGATGTAAATAGAGATACATTTTTATCTCCCTGTTGTGGGTGGGGGTGAGAATGGCCAGATACGGTGCACATTATTTGTACGGAAGTTGTGCCAATTTGCCCAATGGAAGCTCTGCTTCTCGTAATTGAATAGGAAAAATCCCAAAATTGAAAACGGAAGATTTATAACTCTGTGTGTGTTTGTAGGTGTTGTGTGTGTGTGTGTGTGTGTGTGTGTGTTGAGCTGGAAACGTTGACCTCTCCCCCCCCCCCGGTCTGCTTCCCACACGCCGGTGCGCGCTAATGAACAGCAATAACAGGTTGTTGACAAACAGGGGAGCCGTCCTGAACAACCTGTTTTCTTGGGTTGGCTTCTATTACGCCGTGTCTCCCACAGGTGGCTAACTGGCCGGGGTGCAGTGGGGGAGGCGGGGGAGGGGGGCGTGATCTCATTGGACAAAATTTACAAGCCCGATGTGTCGCCGCCCCTGTACACTTGGTCCTTCTAGCCACGGAATAGGACATGTCTCTTGAACCGTATGTCTCAAGGACAGACACACCAGGGCGCCGTAACATGAAAATGCTATAGGATTGGACAGTGCGAAATATCAGGGAAGGTCAAGGCTGAATCACTACAGACGCACAAGGATAAGTATCCCCTTTAACTACTTGCACATATGTACTTAAGTTTTAGGCTTAAAGTAAAGTAAAAAGGTGCAAGTCGTGGTAATGCATGGCATAATCTCATCCTTACACCAGATCAGAGGCAAGAGCACGGGATTACAAAACGAAAAATTATGAGTTTAAGATTTGATGAAATCAATGGCATCAGAAAAACTTCAAACTAGGATACTTGTAATCTATTTTACTGAACTTCGCTCTAGATGTCCTTCTGTCAAACTCGGTCACTAAATAGTCAAGAGATTGAATAGGTCTACAGTATACAAGTATAATCGCCTTAAAAATGGATCTACCCTCTCCAACTCGCCCTTCTCAAGCACATAAAAAAGGGAACTGGAAAAAAGAGAATGAAATAAAAATGATTACTATGGATTATGGACAAAAATACAAGTAAAATTTTTTTTTTTTTTAATGGGGAAAAAAGTTTAGTTATTGGGCTTAAACAAGTGACCGTTTGATTGACTTCACAACCAGATGTCATTCTACCTGGGGTAGCTTCACAACCAGATGTCATTCTACCTGGGGTAGCTTCACAAACAGATGTCATTCTACCTGGGGTAGCTTAACAACCAGATGTCATTCTACCTGGGGTAACTTCACAACCAGATGTCATTCTACCTGGGGTAGCTTCACAAACAGATGTCATTCTACCTGGGGTAGCTTCACAACCAGATGTCATTCTACCTGGGGTAGCTTCAGAACCAGATGTCATTCTACCTGGGGTAGCTTTACAACATGATGTCATTCTATCTGTGGTGGCTTCACAACCAGATGCCGTACTACTCGGGGTAACTTCACCATCAGATGCCATTCAAACCTTAAAAAAAATTCATAATCAGATGTAATTTCACCTGGTGTTATTTTACAACCTTATCTTGACTCGATTAAGATTAAATGAATCGTTTTGTCGTAACAATTTGTGAAGAGCCCATTTCTATCAAGTCTTGTGGGTCGACACGTATGTCACGCTGACCTACAAAACGGTACGTTGGTGCGGTTAATTCTTGCACGGGGTCAGCGTGACCTGGCAGTTCCCACAAGGCGATGACGTCATCAACTGCAGAAGTTTGTGGGCAAAGCAAGAACAAGGCGATGACGTCATCAACTGGACAAGTTTGAGGACAAAGCAAGAACAAAGCGATGACGTCATCAACTTAACAAGTTTGAGGGCAAAACAAGAACAAGGCGATGACGTCATCAACTGGACAAGTTTGAGGGCAAAACAAGAACAAGGCGATGACGTCATCAACTGGACAAGTTTGAGGACAAAACAAGAACAAGGCAACCGGTGAAAATGTCGTCCGATGAAATGTTGAAATTGTAAGCTAGGAAATTATCACTGCTGTCTGTATAGCGATATCTAGATTTTGAAATAAGTCCTGGCAGTTCCTGCCAATATTTGTGAGCAGTCCTGGCAGTTTCTGCCAACATTTCTGAGCAGTCCTGGCAGTTCCTGCCAACATTTCTGAGAAATTTGTATCCAAAATCTACTTTAAGAAATGTGTCATTATATACGACTTCAGATAGACCTCTGGGTAAAGCCGTGGTTACTGTTGATTACTTGATGTATCATGACAATAAACTTCACATTTATTCTATCTTTCACTTTCACTGATTCAAACTAACAACGTTAATTGACATTACAATTATAGATTAATGTGCGTTAAAAAAAAGAAAAAAAGAACCCCGAAGACCTGATCAGTCTATTTGGTCTGGATCTAGCAAGTAAAAGTGCAAAGTGCTTGTAAAAACACCTCCTCCCCCTCCCCTAACACCAACAGAAAAACAACAGCACTACTTTTGAAGAATAACATCACCATATTTACAGAGTCGTGTTGCAAGGGAAACAATTCTTTTAGCAATTTATGTATGGTTCAGCGTGAGTTTGTGGGGTGGGGTGGGGGGTGTGAGTGGTGATGAGAGATGTGGGGTGGAGGGTCTATTTATGTGCACAAGTTCAAGGTCACAAATAAAAGCGTGAAAAGATGGTTTTTTGAAGAAATTGTGGTTCCTTTTGTTCAAATTCCTCAGCAGTAAGATATTTTTCAATTAATTTGTTTACTTTAATTGTTTTTGTTGTTAAAGTTAATTCATGAGGAGTCCATTTGCAAAACCCGCTAAGCCGAATTTGGCGGGAAAATGAGTTACTGCCATTTTCTGGTTTGAATGGTAAAACACTGCGGAATCCCTTTTGATTGGTTATCAAGAGCATATTAAAACGCTGTATTTTATGGTCAAAAATATGTTACAATTGCAAAATCAGCCAGGTCGCTAAAACATTAATTCCCTTCTCTCAAAAACTCTAAAAAGTGACTGATTAGATTTTGCAAGTGGACTCCTCGTGTGTATTTAGCTGCGTTACTTCGTAATTTACTCATTTGTTAGATAGGCAAACGGGGAATCTCAATAAATGTCAGCTGATGAACGCTTTTTATTTCAAAACATTGTTGGATTCTCAATTAAACATTTAAATACACGTTGGTTTAACAGACCAAAGACAATTCCAATTTTAACTTATATTTACTGGACAAATGCTAGAGGGGGGCCGTCCAGAAATATTGACACGCGCCTGGCGGGGGGGGGGGGGG
>MUZC01000665.1:160525-172654 GCA_002072015.1 Radix auricularia | reverse complement strand
TTCATAGGTAAATTTGATAATTACTATTATTTTATTGAACTGTGTAAAATTGTTGAAAAAAAAGAAATATGTTTTTATACCCAGTTCAATAAAATAATTGTAATAATAAAATGTACCTATGATCTCCCCAAAATCTCCAGAAACCTAATCAGAAATTTAAAAGTAATTAAGCATATTTTTTTTTATCTTGGTTATCCCAGCTGTTGTTGACTCACGTGCAATACGCAAAAATCTTATATGTTCTTGGATGTTTTCATTGGAGTATCACATGAGGGAAGTAATCGAATCGACTGGAAATGTTATCACAGCAAGCGTCGTGTTATCTAACTATCGTTTCTAGTGACCATGATGACGTCATTGCTGACGCTTCTGACCAGGTGGTCATCATTCAGAGCGTCGACTCAGCTACGTCTTGGGGCAGGTTTGTGGCTGGCTATGGCGTATGACAGTGATCGTTGTACGCGTGGGGCCAACTCTGCCACATGTGGGGCCAACTCTGCCACATATGGGGCCAACTCTGCCACATGTGGATCTCATTTGCTGCCTTTTAAAGGTGACAGATTTGTGACGTCAAAGTATAGACTTAAATTCTCCCCCACGCCCACCCCAACAACAACAAACAAAAATCGGTGAACAACCGTTGCGACAAATAATAATACATTCCCTTTTTTTATATAGCATTGTCATTTCAACAACAATAGTTGCCTGAAGTCCCAGAATGTTCCAAATGTTGATCCCCCAGACCTCAATATATCAAAAGAAGAAGTGGAAAAACCAAGACTTACAACGTCACAAGAATCACGTGTTTGTAAAACAAGGCTACCAAAAGCGAGAACTTTTCCAAGATCACAAATGAACAACTTTAAATTGAAACGCCGCATATTGAAGTTAGTTATTTCCTCTCGGGCCGAAGACGGCACATAGGGCAGAGGTCATGGATTTCCATTTTTGACGATCCGTTGCTAATTGTATCAAGTCCTGGTTATTTCTTAGACCCATGGTTGAGCTTTCATATTGAAGTGAATGAGCCAATTGTATGTACTCATGCTCTTTCAAACTTTAAATAAATAAAATTAAAATAAGTTATATAAAAAATTACTCCCCTCCCTTCAGTGGCGTAGCTAGAACTTTTGCCGCCCGGGGCGGTCTCCAGTTTGCCGCCCTTTTTAGAAAACATTCATAAATGACGTCACGCTCCGAAGGAAGGGGAAATTCACACATTTGTGACGAGGGGTACTGTTTAATAATTGTTACGTCACATCAAAGTCGCGCAACTTTAATTAAAATCTCCACTAAAATATTTGAGTAATGACACTTTATTTAATGACGTTTTACATGGCATTACGAGTGTTACAATATTATAGCGCAGCTGTACACTAAAAACATACTTAAATGACAAATAATTTATTTGAAACATGCTCATTTTTAAATAGTAAAAATGGTTTTATGGGGGCCAAAGCTTTGTGACATCATATGGAAAAAGTGGGTCTAAGTTTTTATGACTACATGCAACGAGAGGTGGGGTGGGGGGAATCGGCCAAAATAGCTTAAAGTCATTTATGTATAGCCCCCCTGTAAGTGAATCATTTGATGGATTTTTTAAAACAAATAATAAACATGAATAAATAATTGTAATTGAAGCGAAGTAAAAGGGGGGGGGGGGAGACATTTTTACCTTTTCGTGCCATACTTATGTTAACAGAAATAAAAGAGGCCGCATAAAACGATATACCTATAAATACACACTAATAAAAATAAATGATACTTTTTTTAAAGGCCACAACAAAGTTACTGAGGTCGCAGGTCCAGCCCCCCTCCCCCAATGAGCCAACACATATTCAAAGAGAAAAAAAACGTTGCCAATTTATATGCTTTTATTTTGTATTTATAGATAAATTATTTTTTTAAAAGAAATTGTATACATTTGTATGTAAACGCAATAATCTTCTGTACAGAAGGAGCGTCTGTAACATATAAGATAAGATAAGATAAGATAAGATAAACATATTTATACATTTACTTTACTAACTTTCATTGTAGAAAAATGGTGTAATATACTATCAAAAATTTCAAATTATTTGTATTATGTTGTTCTATGGTCAATATTGCCAGATTTTATGATCTTAAATCAAACATTGTGATACGAAGATATTTTTTTAAAATCAACTTCAGTTTGGAGAAGCTCTTTTCACGACCAGCAACACTGATAGCGATGTTGAGAAAGTTCTTAGCAAAATTACAATTTTCTTACTGGGTACATAAGTTTCCAATCTAAACTGTTGAATATGTTTTCATAGATAAAAGTGTCTTTCCCCCGTTTTTAAAACGTCATGCCTCTTCTAGTAGTTTAGGTACAGCTACAAAAACCGGGATCCTTTTTCTTAAAATATTGAAATTTTCTCTAACAATGTCAAAACAGCGAATTATTTGATGTGCTAATTCCTCATTTAGTAGGTTACGTGGTATTTATGGTACTATATATGAATACTTTCTTGCAAGTAGGCCTATATGCACCTGATCAAAGCGTTCTTTTATTTTCTTTTAAATTCTATCCATTGATAAAAACAATTCTCGTTGCACTTCTTATTCTAAAAATATAACCATGTCTTCTGAATTTTCACCACCCATATTTCTTTCACATTCTTTTGGCTGATACAAAAGCGTTTTGAATTAGCATATCGCTTTGTTCCATGAAATGGGTTTGCATTAATTAAAAAAAAATAATTTTTAAAAATCAACAAACAAAATGAGTTCCCATAAATTGATATAACATAACATAAACAAAAGAAGAGGGTACACTGTATCAAGTTAATTTCCAGCAACTGATCTCGCTTTACTAGTTACTTCTGCAGCTGTCAATTTTAACTATGTATTCCCATTGTGGTGTTAATTACGGAGAAATTTGAATATTCTTGTCATACTTTAAATTATTTGCACATTACTTTAATTGGATAGGCGTAACATTTTAATAAATAAATGTATTTTAATGTGTGCTATTTTAATGCAAGTAAGACGAAATAAAAATATTTTTTATTAATCCCCTTATAATACTTTAATGAAAACTGAAACAATAACATTAATTAATACTTGCAAGTTAAACGCAATATTTGAATCACCATGCTAAGAAGGTACTTATTTGCGAATCAATTGCGCATGTGGAAATTCCACGCAAAAACTGCCGTGGCGATATTAATAGCACATATTTTTCGGCCCCGCGCTGGCATGTTTTCTTGTGTAGTTTTCATATAAAAGCGCAATCTGTTACGTATACCGATTGATTTTCCAAACAAATCGATACCTTTTTTGAGAGATCTTAAGTTTTTAAGACGTTTGAGTTAGTTATAACAACCAATATGTAATCAAACAAATGTTGTGTGACCCGTTAATTAAGACTTGAAATTATGAATATTTTTGTTTTACCTTGGTTTTATCCCTTTAAAAAAAACCTAAAGGGCACTTGTTGGAAATGGCTGTAATTTTTAACTGCCCAAAAGTGCCGCCCTCAAAATGCGTGCCGCCCGGGGCGGACCGCCCCACCGCCCTCCTCTAGCTACGCCACTGCCTCCCTTTATACATTACAAAATGTACTCTACTCGAATTTTCTACAAAATTGGAGGGGGGAAAAGTTATTTATAAGTTTTCCCCCTTTGTGAAATTTCCTAGTTATTGACCTTGTCTTGTAGCGAGACCACAAGGATACAAGCGTCCTGAACGTGAAAAAAGTTGTCCTAATTATAGAAACCGCTAGGTTGTCTTGTTAGTGGGTGGATGAGTATGATTGGTGATGGTGGAGAATGTTAAATTTGTATTATTTATATTTTATTTGTTTAGAAAGCGAATGATTGAAGACACGTTTATCAGCAGAGGCGTCGCCTTGGCTCGGTGCTGGCGGTGGTGGTGTACTTGTAACAACGCTAAACCTCTGAACACCTACACACAAGTCATACACACAAAACACGTCACAAGACACGTGACAAAACACGTCACAAAACACGTCACAAAACACGTCACAAAATCGAAGCACGAGTAACACCTGGCCAAAAAATGTCTTAAGTAACTGCGTTCTTTAAATGTTGAAGAATGCTAATAACACAATAAAACACAACACACACATAAATTCGTTTGTTGTTTTCAACGCGCCAATGAACAAGGTTCACGCCTCAATCAATCCGACTGCCTAGAGCTCTAGGCCAAGGCGTTTCCTATATTATTTTATTTTTAAAAATTGAACTTTTCTTCCACGCCATGTCAATACTTACACTCAGTGGCGTCACTAGGGTTTGTATCACCCGGGGCGGTAGCACATAGTGTCATCCCCTCACATCTTACCCCATAGTTCTCCTCCTAGTACACCATTGCCTAATAACGGGGACATACATAATTTTACACTTTGGTGTAACCCGTTGTGATGGTGTCACCAGGAGTGGTCCGCAGCCCCCCCCACGCACCCCTAGTGACGCCTCCACTTACACCCAAACGAGATCTCATCATAAATCCCCATACCCTAAACAAAAGTTTACTCAAAATCATTGCCGACTGTATACCTTTTACTGTTAGTGTATTGCCGAAAGTATCTTTTTTTTAAAAATTTTTTTATTGATATAATATGCATTATCGATAACGAATATATTTACTGATAGTATAGTTATAACATATGGTATCTTTGGTTTCAATAACATTTTTTTTTACAAACGGTAAATATATTTAATTTCATATAGGGCTTTACTACCGCTGGTAAATATAATAAAGTAGGACTGCGGAAATTGACGATTAATTAATCGATTAATCGTTAAAAATTAATAGATTAAAATTAATTTGATCGATTTAAATTTTAGCAAAATGTTATAAAATATTTATAATATTTTTTCCCCAAATTATTAATAATTTTTATATTTGCTATTTTCCTTCGTAAAATTATTACTTATTTAGACATGCATCAGAAGTACACAAAAGATTTTTTTCCTCTTTATTGCTAGCATGGCAGAATGAATTTGCTGTGTTACGTCACAAAATTTTGGGAGCCATAGAATTACTGCGACTTAACTGATTTTGCAAAATAATGAATCGCTACTTATCGGGTTCTATATATGCGTTATAAAATTATAATTATTCGAAATTAATCATTTAATCTATTAAATTTCTACCGGTTATTCGAAAACGAATTTCTAATAAGTTCCAGCCCTTTAATAAAGGTAATAAAATTATTACCTATTATGTAATTCTTTTATTTATTAAATATTCATTCATTTTTCAATTAAATCCGTTCATACGAAACTTAAGAACTTGGGGGGGGGGGTATTGGGTGAGGGGAACACTGATTTTCTGGACGTTTGAAACCCTCGCTTGGGGCTCCAGTGGCCAGTGTCTCACAAGGTTAAATCTGTGACAAACATGGCGTCTGCCGAAAGGTATGCCGGGACCTGGCTCTGACGGGAAGGCTCGATATCTGGCACACAACTCTGGTTAGACGCTCCACTTTCTCAAGGTCGGGCTAAATTTAGCCCCTGAGCTTGACCTTCGACAACCGGTATCAGTGTGGAATCTAGGCCTCAAACGGAAAGGGGTAGTGTGTGTGTGTGGGGGGGGGTTGAAGGGGGAGGGGTTGTCAGGATGTTGGCGGGATCAATGAGTTCAATACCAAGCTATTGGCAGAGATTGAAGGATAGCCGTCAAACGACGGCTTTACGAGGGCGGTCACATTTCAAAATATGGAGGAGACCACAGTCGAGCTTTCAGTCACATAAATATAACTAGTTTTTTTTAAAAATACAGTTTGTATAGGTTTTACCAAGACGACACAGACTAACGTCTTGTCAGACCCAGTAATGTCTTATTTTCACTACATATACACATCTCAAAACCTCCTTTTTTTAAATTGATCAAAAACAGATATATATCATAAATAAATGCAAATTATCAGTAAATATTCTAATAAATATTTCTTCACGTTCATGGTTCATTATATCATCGCTCACCCCACCCCACACACCAAAAAATTACACATTTGGTTTTATTGTGAGAAGATCTGTTTTGGAAATTACCCCATCTGTTTTTATTAATCACATTAAGATAGGCAGAAAGAGAGTAACACTTTTTTTAAATTCTGTCTGCAAAAATAAACACGTACCAATCCCCGTTCTTCCCGTCCGGGATTCAGGCGTGGAATGGGTTGACTAAAGAAACCAGGAAAACCAACACTTATTTGATCAACATTTCACTCTTTAATAATAATTCAGGATTAGACACAAACCATAGATAAGCGTAGGACGCAATAATCGTATGCATAGACGTATGAGATAAAATGAGTTATAGTATGTTTATTTAAGTTAATCCCGTTTATTTATTGTATAGTTTGTTTAATCCCGTTTGTTTATTTTTGTATAGTTTGTTTAATCCCGTTTGTTTATTGTATAGTTTGTTTATTCCCGTTTCTTTATTGTATAGTTTGTTTAATACCGTATAAATCATTTCCTACAGGTCATCAGTCTCTGGCGCTGAGAATGCCGGGAGATGTGGCTCACGTGACGTGGCTGAGTTCATCAACGTCCCCGTCCCCCCCCCCCGGTCCCTGGCTGGTGTTAATGACTTGTGAACACACTGGCCAAGTCGGGTCAAGGACATGTGGACCCACGCTATCAAATCAAGTGAGCCCCCGTCGTGACGTCACTCGATCAAAAACTGATGATGAGATTGGGCCCCTTTTTAAAGAAAGTAATAAATACCTCATGGTATCGAATTATATTCAAATCATTTACATAAATTGAAAGAGTAATTGTGAACTTTGTCAAATGCTTTTGGGGAGTCTTGTAATATTTTATGTCTTTGATCATTATTGTCTACGTCTTTTATCAATTAAACCTTTTAATTGTGTTTACAATCATCTTTTTTTTTCCTAGATACATGTTGATATGCGCATAGAACATTATATTTGTCAAGGTGGTTAATTGTTTTACTAAATATTATGTGCTCTAGTAATTTACAGATGATACAAGTAAGTGATACAGGTCTGTATTGAAAAGAGTCTGTTTTATCACTTTTCTTAAAGAGGGGGGCTACGTTAGCTAATTTCCAACCCAGGAGCACTTTACCCCGGTTTGGAGAGGTTTAAAAAAAACTACAAGGATTGGGGATAGTTCATTGCTTATTGACTTAATTGTTCCTATTGTGTTTCGTACAACATTCACGCTATTTAAATCGTTCAAGAGCATCCGTCGAATCCTGGACCAACAAGCTTCATCATATCTAATCCGAATTTTAATGAATTTGAATTGATGGTGTTTGCGAAACCTTCAGCTGCCCTATCGACTATTGGAATGTATCCCAGGAATTCTTCTGTGACCATCATTTTCTTATTTTGTTCTTTGGCAAATGAAACACCAAGTGACATCTGCTCAATGCCTGAAATTTCATTTGTCTCGACGGCAAGTATACAAAATGCAGCTGAATTATTTGTTCCACAAACAATGTCTTAAAGTTAGAAAGACCCACAAATTTCGTTTACAGTGTTTACGTAGTTGTCTAGATGTACTTAGCACTACAAGCACCAGTCGACAAATGATGTGTTTACGTAGTTGTCTAGATGTACTTAGCACTACAAGCACCAATCGACAAATGATTACCAAGAAATTTATCTCCAGATTCAAGACGAAACTCTTAACAGGTCAAATTAACAAAAACAACAAATTTAATCAGAACGTGCTTGTGCTTGTTGTAAAATAAATTAATTTTCAATTTATGTCAATATAAATAAGTAATGTTATACTGATTTAACTTGTATCATTGAAAAATGAACCTGTTTGGCATTGTCAGCTAAATTGAAAAACGAGTTTTTGTGCCACCATGTCTGGAAAATTTCCTAGCGACGCCCATGATGGTTGTCTAAATGTGGCTGCACATTTAATAGCTTATTGAATACTTATACGTTTATGAGACATATCGAGTTTACAATGTTATACAAACTTATGAGACAGATCGAGTATACAATGTTACACAAATTTATGAGACATATCAAGTTTACAATGTTACACAAATTTATGAGACATATCGAGTATACAATGTTACACAAATTTATGAGACATATCGAGTTTACAATGTTACACAAATTTATGAGACAGATCGAGTTTACAGTTTTACACAAATTTATGAGACAGATCGAGTTTACAGTGTTACACAAATTTATGAGACCGATCGAGTTTACAGTGTTACACAAATTTATGAGACATATCGAGTTTACAATGTTACACAAATTTATGAGACAGATCGAGTTTACAATGTTACACAAATTTATGAGACATATCGAGTATACAATGTTACACAAATTTATTAGACATTTCGAGTTTACAATGTTACACAAATTTATGAGACAGATCGAGTTTACATGGGAGAGGAAAGTTCTCGGGAAAATATATGGACCAACAAAGGATGAGTTCGGATGGAGGATAAGACCCAGCCATGAACTATAAAGTCTATGTCAGGATAGCACGATAGTTGCAGAAATTAAAAAGGGCAGACTGCGCTGGGCAGGACACCTAGAAAGAATGTCAAATGATAGAGAAGAAAAGAGGGTACACCACCAAAACCCCAGAGAAAAACGGCTCAAGGGAAAACCTAGGATGGATGATGAAGAGAAGGGTCTACAACAACTGGGCATCCAATATTTGATAAGAAAGGCGTTGATAAGGACTGAATGGAAGGAGGTCGTGAGGCAGGCCCAAGCCCTACATGGGGGTGAGTGCTACATGGATGGACGGATGGATCGAGTATACAATGTTACTCAAATTTACAGTAAAATTTATAAGCTGTAATTAAATAATTAGTTTTTATTTTTGATAATTGAGTATAAGTTTTAAAGTAAATAGTTTGTAAAAATCTGATAAATGTATTCGTTTATTTCTATTTCAACATTTTACCCGCTCCATCTTTGGCATTATTTCTTTAAAAATTAGTTTGAACTTATATCAATGTAGGATACGAAGAATGAGATGTCATTGAGACGTATACTTTTAGAATAATTTTAGAGGTTGGGCCCGCTGGACAACTGATAGATACACATCTACCAGTAGTAATTGGGAGGGGGGTCTACGTTTTTGTAACGAACTGTGACGAGGGGGGATTAAAAAATGGGCCATACATTATTTGACTGCTATAACTTTGTTAAGAGAATTTTGGGTGATGCGTCCAGGATCCTAAACAAGGAGAGGGACAACTGACAACTGACAACTGCACGGTTTGTGTGTTTATGGAGGGTGGGGCGGGCACGAACCAATGTGGTCCTGATAATCCTACTCGTGGCCTGTCATGCCCGAAAGGTCAGTGGGTTGGACGACTCGCTGGGTGGAAGAAACGTCCAGTGGGGGTCTCTGTCCTTGGGGCCGTGAGGCAAGAGTAGTTGACCTTTGACCGACGAGATTAACCCGTGCCAGGGCCAGTTATGTCATTCACCCGACCCTCCCCGCTCTTAACGGCACAGGGGGTGGCCTTATTGAGGAGTCCCCCGACACGCGTGTCGTGTGACAGCGTTTCAGAGTATGATTTATTTATCAGTGAAGTGTTGGCAGAACATGCATCACCTTCTTTCACACAAACACGTGACTTTTGGCGGGAGAGGATCAAGGCCAGTAACCCCAGCTTCCTATCAAGGCATTTCAGAGTCTCTCAAACATGTCAGTATCTCTCAAACATTTCAGAGTCTCTCAAACATGTCAGTATCTCTCAAACATTTCAGAGTCTCTCAAACATGTCAGTACCTCTCAAACATGTCAGTACCTCTCAAACATGTCAGTACCTCTCAAACATGTCAGTACCTCTCAAACATGTCAGTATCTCTCAAACATTTCCGTATCTCTCAAACAATTCATTCATTCTCACATTTCTTTTATATTTCCTTAACAGCCAAACGAACGGCAATCTGAAATAAAGCCTACTGTAAATGTTACATAGACAAGACGTGGCCAACACAATATAGGATATTGTTGTAGTCTCTGAACCTCTTGTGTTTAGTGGGTTTAATTACTAGCGTACACTTGTGTGATTGATGTTGTTGAATGTGTTAACCAAATGTAATAGTAATTGTGTGGAATGAGTTTTTAGGGAATGGAATGGTTTGTTGAATGCTCGCTTGAGAAATGAATCAGTGATATTGTGTTTGGGGGGCACAGTGGGTGAAGTTGTGTCGCGTAAAGAAGATTAGTACACATACAAAGAATATTTTTAATGATTGTTTTGAGGGAAAGCCTTTTTTATCGGAGGCAAAAATTGCATGTAAAGGGAGAAATTTTTAGTTCCACTTCTCTAACTGTTAGTTTTAATATTTAAAAAAAAAATCAATAGCTAATTGATGATAACTACTCAATGATAATTATTGGTAATTAATGACAACTAACCATCATTTAAAGATAAGTGTTTTATTTTTAGTTTTTTTTTTACACAAGAGCTAATAGAGACCATAGAAAAGATTTTATAGTCATACGTCAATGAAATAACGTATACTTTATAGTTTATAGAACACACATAACACATTGTTTAATAAGAAAAGGCAAGCGTTATTCACACAGCTGTGTGAATAATCTAAGCGTTATTCCCACAGCTGTGTGAATATTGCCAGCATTATTCACACAGCCCCAAAAAAATTTGATAGTTATACTGACTTTAAATTAAAAGCATACTAATCAATATGCCGTTTGGCAAATAGCTATTGATATTGAGTCGTAAATAGGCTTGTTATATAGCCTACGGCCTAAATATGAACATCATAAATCATTATATTAATAATGTCGATCTTAATAGTTATATTTTTAATTAAAAATTAATTTTACTTGTCTTAGTGTTGTTAACCTTTAGAGTATAGACAAAAAATATTCCAATTTATTACAGTTTACTCGTATGTAGTTATTAAGTTTAAGTTGTCCATAAATGACATCACGCAATTGTTGTTCGTTTTTCAAGTCTCAACCAGTCGTCAAAAAGTTTTGCACCTCCCCCATCCCCAATTAAAGCAGTTTTTTTTTTTCTATTTGAAACTGAGCATATTTCAAGTAGGCCTACCTTTTTTGTCATGTAATTATGTATTTAGTGTAAGTCTGCACTCTAATAACATAACACTCGTGAATCCATGTAAAACGTCAATATACAAATTGTAAACAACTATTATTTGAAGTTGTGCTGGTTGATGTGACGCCTCATTTCTTCAACACTTACCCCCCCCCCCCCACCTTCGTCATAAATGTCTGACCGTTTCCCCTCTAGGACTAGGTGCGTGACTTCATTTAAACAATGGCTCCTTATCTTAGTACGGTCATTTAGCTATCTTTTTAACTCAGTCATGAAATGAAATTTTCTACCCCCTCCCCCCGCTTGACAATTAATATATTTATATGAGAATTTATCATTTCTTACTATTACTGCTAGTCATTTATAATTTATGTAGCATTGCTTCCTTATTTGACAGCTATAGGCTATGCTATAGACAATGGATGTGGAGGGTATAAAAAAAGATAGGCCTGGGGGCAATTAATATATATAATCAAAGCATAAATAATAAAAACTCATTGTGGTTTACAAATATAAAAAATTGTTCTTTAAAAAAAAAAAGAAAGATAAACTATGCGCCACCTCATGGATTCGATCCACCTCCACCTCAAAAATAAGACTCACTGGTTCTGACCATTCCTCTACCGACGCTCATGAAAATTTAGCGTTTTTTAAGGACATAACTTTTTATCATTCAAATGGACACCAGTGCGCATGCGTCATTGTGTCTATAACGCAGACGTTATTCCCACAGCTGTGTGAATAATCACTCCGATAAGAAAAAGATGGGCAGGTCCCCCACAGGGTTCCGGTAGTTTAGGGTTAGAGGGGCCGGTAGATTAGGGTTAGAGGGCCGGTAGTTTAGGGTTAGAGGGCCGGTAGTTTAGGGTTAGAGGGCCGGTAGTTTAGGGTTAGAGGGCCGGTAGTTTAGGGTTAGAGGGGCCGGTAGTTTAGGGTTAGAGGGGCCGGTAGATTAGGGTTAGAGGGCCGGTAGATTAGGGTTAGAGGGGCCGGTAGTTTAGGGTTAGAGGGCCGGTAGTTTAGGGTTAGAGGGGGCGGTAGTTTAGGGTTAGAGGGGGCGGTAGTTTAGGGTTAGAGGGG
>MUZC01000665.1:141331-155903 GCA_002072015.1 Radix auricularia | reverse complement strand
AATAAGTCAGTAACATGGTGATAAGGATATATACATGAGTGGTAAATAAGTCAGTAACATGGTGATAAGGATAGGAATTGATGATGAAAAATGTAGATTTGTACAAATATATAAAATATATATATGTCACGGCAGGGTTTGAGGTTATGGCATTTGTGTCTCACGTTTTAACGGGTCCGTAACAAAATGACAAGTGGCAAAATGACAAAATACAAAATGACAAGTGGCAAAACGACAAAATACAAAATGACAAGTGGCAAAACGACACAATACAAAATGACAAGTGGCAAAACGACAAAATACAAAATGACAAGTGGCAAAATAACAAAATACACAATGACTAGTGGCAAAACGACAAAATACAAAATGACAAGTGGCAAAACGACAAAATACAAAATGAAAAGTGGCAAAATGACAAAATACAAAATGAAAAGTAGCTAAATGACAAAATACAAAATGAAAAGTGGCGAAACGACAAAATACAAAATGACAAGTGGCAAAATGACAAAATACAAAATGACAAGTGGCAAAACGACAAAATACAAAATGACAAGTGGCAAAATGACGAAATACAAAATGACAAGTGGCCAGGCGACAAAATACAAAATGACAAGCTGCAAAACGACAAAATACAAAACGACAAGTGGCAAAGCGACAAAATACAAAATGACAAGTGGCAAAATGACAAAATACAAAATGACAAGTGGCAAAACTACAAAATACAAAATGGCAAGTGGCAAAACGACAAAATACAAAACGACAAGTGGCAAAACGACAAAATACAAAATGACAAGTGGCAAAACGACAAAATACAAAATGACAAGTGGCAAAATGACAAAATACAAAATGACAAGTGGCAAAATGACAAAATACAAAATGACAAGTGGCAAAATGACAAAATATAAAATGACAAGTGGCAAAACGACAAAATACAAAATGACAAGTGGCAAAATGACGAAATACAAAATGACAAGTGGCCACTCGACAAAATACAAAATGACAAGCTGCAAAACGACAAAATACAAAACGACAGAAGTGGCAAAGCGACAAAATACAAAATGACAAGTGGCAAAATGACAAAATACAAAATGACAAGTGGCAAAACTACAAAATACAAAATGACAAGTGGCAAAACGACAAAATACAAAATGAAAAGTGGCAAAACGACACAATACAAAACGACAAGGAGTGCACAATTCGACCATTTCCTATAAACTAAATGTGTTGATTTTAAATGAGGGAATCCTATGAATCTTTTATCTTCGTGATTGTAGTTGGTAATGAAACCAATTTTCCTCCAACCAAGAACAATATTTTTAAAATAATATTTCAAAATACTCTTACAACATCTAAAAACTTTCATGTGAAATATACATTTAAAAGTGAAATCCACAAGTATTACTTTCCGGTTGTCCCCTAAAAAATTGTAACTTTTTCTTTGAACTGCATTTACCTCAACTGAGATCGAAATGGGATTTAAAAGAAAAAAATCTGCAATAAAACTTCTTTGTGCGGCGTTTGGACTAAAAAGTGTTTTATCTGTCAGTCCCAGCCTTAAAAAGTGTTTTTATCTGGCAGTCCCAGCCTTAAAAAGTGTTTTTATCTGGCAGTCCCAGCCTTAAAAAGTGTTTTATCTGGCAGTGCCAGCCTTAAAAAGTGTTTTTATCTGGCAGTCCCAGCCTTAAAAAGTGTTTTTATCTGGCAGTGCCAGCCTTAAAAAGTGTTTTATCTGGCAGTCCCAGCCTTAAAAAGTGTTTTTATCTGGCAGTCCCAGCCTTAAAAAGTGTTTTTATCAGACAGTCCCAGCCTTAAAAAGTGTTTTATCTGACAGTCCCAGCCTTAAAAAGTGTTTGTTTTATCTGGCAGTCCCAGCCTTAAAAAGTGTTTTATCTGACAGTCCCAGCCTTAAAAAGTGTTTTATCTGACAGTCCCAGCCTTAAAAAGTGTTTTATCTGGCAGTCCAAGCCTTAAAAAGTGTTTTATCTGACAGTCCAAGCCTTAAAAAGTGTTTTATCTGACAGTCCCAGCCTTATTGACATCGGAGTCAATCAAATTTAGGGGGGAAGGGGTCAGACTGTATATATATATATGTTCTGATGATGGTCAGTATCGAACAGGATTGATGTGGCTATAAATAGATTGCTAAAAACTTTGAGAACATATTGTTTCGACTGTATACTATATCCCTCAAAATATTATTCCGCTAAAATTCAATCTAAATCTAGAACATTACTTATTTAGCTGTGACGTTTTCCGGTTTTAGAAATGAAAAAGCCTATACTATACCTTAACTAAAGTCATTGGCGTTTACTGTTTTGAGATCCTCTGGGGACGGCTCAGATTTCTTTCGCCGTTTTAATTTATTTTTTTTAATCAAGTTGTTTGTTGGTAATCAAAGCCACTGGCAAAGACGTCTATTTGTAATGTACTGCTAAGAAAAGAGATCCTACGTATTTGATTTTCCGCATTGTTTTTTTTTTCTTTCTACCTTCAGGAGTGTAATTCTATCCATAAATGGGGTCACTTCATCACGTGATGCCTCGACACGTGGTCTCAACATTGACGTAGGTGTCGTCTGAATTGAATGTTTTGATTAATAAATATAAACAATTAATTTTTTTTTCGTGCTAATCGTAGAGGTTATAATTGTGGACATCGCGTGAATGTACGCCAGTTACCTCCATTGATACTGAAGGGAAATTTGATTATTTATTACTCCCACACAAGATGAACGTGACTGGAACCCATTCATTCTTAGTAGGTTTGTTTACGGATGGTGGAAGGGGGTGGGGTGTAAATTATGGAGGGAGTAGGGTGGTGGGGTGTAAGACGTGGGAGTAAAACGTGAGGAGGCCGTCTATAAATGGCGTCACGCACCTTGGGGGGTAGGGGGGTCACACATTTGTGACGACGCGGTGTTTAAGAACTATGACGTCACATCAAATTGCGCAGCTTTAAATAAAAGCTCCGAAATATTTGATTGCTTAGTTCAAACTTACACTAAGCGCAAACTTAAATGTGCTTTTATGGGGGGGGGGGCGGGCGGGACCGCAAAGATTCGTGACGTCATGCTTGAGGAGGGTTTTATTTTTTGTGACGACATGTGACTAGGGGGGAGGGCCAAAATTGCGTGACGTAATTCATGGAAGGCCCCAGAGGTGGGAAACATGGGAGGAAGAATTGAGAGGATTACTTATGAGGAAGACGTGGGAGAAAGATGTGGGAGGTTGACATGGGAGGTTGACATGGGAGGTTGACATGGGAGGTTGACATGGGAGGTTGACATGGGAGGTTGACATGGGAGGTTTACATGGGAGGTTGACATGGGAGGTTGACATGGGAGGTTGACATGGGAGGTTTACATGGGAGGTTGATATGGGAGGTTGACATGGGAGGTTGACATGGGAGGTTGACATGGGAGGTTGACATGGGAGGTTGATATGGGAGGTTGACATGGGAGGTTGACATGGGAGGTTGATATGGGAGGAAGACGTGGGAGAAAGATGTGGGAGGTTCTCGTGGGAGGATGATAAGGGATGACAACCTGAAATTTGACATGGAAAAATGATGTTGAAGGATGGCATGGGAGGATGACATGGAAGGATGACATGGGGAAATGGCATGGAAGGATGACATAGGAGGATTACATGGGAGGGTGACATGGGAGGATGACATGGGAGGGTGACATGGGAGGATGACATGGGAGGGTGTCATGGGAGGATTACATGGGAGGGTGACATGGGAGGATGACATGGGAGGATTACATGGGAGGATGACATGGGAGGATGACATGGGAGGATTACATGGGAGGATGACATGGGAGGATGACATGGGAGGATGACATGGGAGGGTGACATGGGGGATGACATGGGAGGATTACATGGGAGGGTGACATGGGAGGATGACATGGGAGGATGACATGGGAGGATGACATGGGAGGATGACATGGGAGGATTACATGGGAGGATGACATGAGAGGATGATATGGGAGGATCACATAGGGTATATTACAACACTTTCAATTTAAAGGATTTTTTTAAATAATTCGTCTCAAATTAAGCTTTTACATATCTATTGCCGTTTGAATTTTTTTTCTCTTTTTTTTCTAGACTATTTAATTTGCTAGATTACTTTGTTGCTAAATTAAAGCTACATTAATTGATTGCTAAATTAAAGCTACATTCATTGATTACTAGATTAAAGCTACATTTATTAATTGCTAGATTAAAGCTACATTCATTGATTGCTAGGTAATTTAATCCTTAAATTATTTCAATACTACAATATTTTTATTTCATTGCCTTGTACATTTATTGCTATAATGTATTACATCTAATTTATTATTATAGCTACAAAGAAGGCTGGTGGTTTGGGGTGTGTGTGTGTGTGTGTGTGTGTGTATGTGAGGGAGGTATGTTTAAAATTGTCCCTCATAGTTTTATTAAACTGGCATATCAGTAGGCCTGTTGACAAATTGCTAAATAGAAAAGCTGAAAACTGCGGTAAAGTTCATTTAGCTCGTCACGAATACGATCTCTTCTTGTGGGAATTTGATCGGAGTGATTGCTGGTTAAAGAGCTGCGTAGACATTGACATATTTCGCCATCTTGTCGTGGACAGGAAGAAAGCCCCATAAATAGAACACACCCCCGCCCCACCCCCAGCCGCATATTCTGTACAGAGATTGTTTTCAGGACGTTGGCCCCGAGGTGACTCCTCGCGTTCAGGTCGGCCGGTCCGGAAATGCGTGGCCTTGACTGACCACAAGGAAGGGTTTGACAGCACATGGACATCTTCAGGTTACATTGTGCACTGGGGGGCGGGAGTGAGGGGGTGGGGGCTAACAAAAAGTGGCGGAGTGGGGAATGAGATGGTGGGGGGGGGATAAAGACCTGCACGTTTTGTTGTACGGAGTGGTGAGGGGGCGGGGTATAACATGTGCATTTCAACAAATTCAGACAGGTGTACAGGTTTGCGGGGGATGAAGTGGTCTACGGTCGGTGTGGTTTAAGTGCGGGAGGGTGGGGTAGACGAGGGTGCAGACCAGGACAAAATCGCTGGCCCCCGGGTCCGGGATACTTGAGGTCAGGGACTGGTCTAATTATTGGATTAATGCTGTGGTCGGTCGAAGTTCAAACCGATGCAGTCTGGGAAGATAAAACATGGGTACATGATGTCAGTAATGTCACTCAGATATGATAACATGGGTACATGATGTCATTAATGTCACTCAGATATGATAACATGGGTACATGATGTCAGTCAGATATGATAGCATGGGTACATGATGTCAGTCAGATATGATAACATGGGTACATGATGTCAGTAATGTCACTCAGATATGATAACATGGGTACATGATGTCAGTAATGTCACACAGATATGATAACATGGGTACATGATGTCAGTAATGTCACTCAGATATGATAACATGGGTACATGATGTCAGTCAGATATGATAGCATGGGTACATGATGTCAGTCAGATATGATAACATGGGTACATGATGTCAGTAATGTCACTCAGATATGATAACATGGGTACATGATGTCAGTAATGCCACTCAGATATGATAACATGGGTACATGATGTCAGTAATGTCACTCAGATATGATAACATGGGTACATGATGTCAGTAATGTCACTCAGATATGATAACATGGGTACATGATGTCAGTAATGTCACTGAGATATGATAACATGGGTACATGATGTCAGTCAGATATGATAGCATGGGTACATGATGTCAGTCAGATATGATAACATGGGTACATGATATCAGTCAGATATGATAGCATGGGTAAATGATGTCAGTCAGATATGATAACATGGGTACATGATGTCAGTCAGATATGATAACATGGGTACATGATATCAGTCAGATATGATAACATGGGTATATGATGTCAGTTATATATGACGGAATGGTCGCATGATGTCACTCAGATATGAAAACTCATCGCCAACACATGCATCTAATCTTAGACCTGGTCAACCTGTCCGATCTTAAGGGCATCTCTAGCGCCTGCTCAGTTTGACCAGGAGACAAAACAAAATTTAACGGTGGAAACACATTATTAAATATATAAAATTAAAATCTTCATAGTTCTGCTTTTTAAACTGGAAAAGTTTTCAAGTCTTGGGTTTATTCGATCCTCGATAAACACCTACGGCATTATTGTGTGTGTGTGTGTGTGTGTGTGTATGTGTGTGTTTGTGTGTGTGTGTATGTGTGTGTTTGTGTGTGTGTGTGTGTGTGTGAGTGCGCGCGCGCGTGTGTGTGTGTTCGTGTGTGTGTGTGTTCGTGTGTGTGTGTGTTCGTGTGTGTGTGTATGTGTGTGTGAGTGCGCGCGTGTGTGTGTGTGTTCGTGTGTGTGTGTTCGTGTGTGTGTGTGTGTTGTTCGTGTGTGTGTGTGTGTTCGTGTGCCCGTGCGCGTGCGTGTGTGTGTGTTGGGGGAAGGATGTTAAATCCAACGTCGTAGCTCAGTGACCGCCTAATGTTGAACTTACAACTGTGGGGAGGGGGGCATTAAAGCTGATAATTGAGATCTAATTTCAAACCATGTAATGTCTTTTTTCCTGGCATAATATTAAAAAATCATAAGCCAAGATGGCGTCTGTGTTCTTTCGATACTAAGACTTGTTTCCAGATAACGTATCTCTCTAACACAAATACCTTTTAGGAAATGAATGTACAATATCAGTTAGAAACCATGGATTGTGTTAATAGGCGCTATCAAGGATATGGATAATTGGATAGCGACAAATATGGGATGTCAAAGGCGTGGATAATGGGATAGCGACAAATATGGGATGTCATAGACATGGATAATGGGATCACGACAAATAAGGGATATCATAGACATGGATAATGGGATCACGACAAAGATGGGATGTCAAAGACTTGGCAAATGGGATCACGACAAAGATGGGATGTCAAAGACTTGGCAAATGGGATCACGACAAATAGGACATTCCAAGGACATTGATGAAAGCCCTAAGCTAATGTGGAATACAATCACGTTGTGGTTCTTACAACGTTGTAATGAGGATGGGTAGTGACCAAAACACACATGGGTACACCTGTTAACTTCATGTCCCGCGCTAGACACAGCCGGGGAGGTAAGGGAGGCAAAGGAGTCCCCCCGCGTGAAGACAGGGTTGTATGGCACTGCTCAGCTGATGAAGCATATTGCCCAGGTGTTAGCCAAGGCCTAAAGAGACTAAGTCTCAGGCCAACAGAATATGCACGTAAGAGAAGAAGCGATCACAAAATTGTCGGTGACCATCGAGAAGAAGGACGGTTCTGTTTGTGTCGGTAAAGCCAACTGACCACACAACGTGGAGCAACATGTGAGGACTCTGACCTTCAGACGACCTCCTTGGCCTTGAGAACGTAACCGAAAACTCGGCGTGGGGTAACCACTGAAGGTCAAAGATCAAATCTCGTGCAGACGACAAGAATGTTCGGTTGAAAGGTTGATGGACAGCGTGTGTGTAACTTCTTGGGGGGGGAGGGGGGTACAGAAACGAATTGATCAGCTGGCTGAACTTAGCCGGGGGGATGTGAGGGGTGGGGGAAACACTGGGGGTGATGGGGTGTGGAGATAAAAATTTAAGATCGAGTGTGAAGATGGGATGTAGAGATGGGCCATGGGATGTGAAGATGGGATGTAGAAATGGGCTATTGATGTGAAAATGGGATGTGGAGATGGGATGTGGAGATGGTATGTGGTGATTGGATGTGGAGGTGGTATGTGGAGATGGGATATGGATATGGTATGTGGAGATGGGATGTGGAGATGGTTTGTGGAGATGGGATGTGGAGATGGTATGTGGAGATGGTATGTGGAGATGGGTTGTGGAGAGGGGATGTGGAGACGGGATGTGGAGATGGGATGTGGAGATGGTTTGTGGAGATGGGATGTGGAGATGGTATGTGGAGATGGTATGTGGAGATGGTATATGAAGATGGGATGTGGAGATTTGTTTCATGCCAATATAATAATAGTAATAATAATAATAATTACCCCTTTTCAGTCCATGTGGGACTCTAGGACAAGGACTCTAGGACAAGGACTCTAGGACAAGGACTCTAGGACAAGGACTCTAGGACAAGGACTCTAGGACAAGGACTCTAGGGCAAGGGAAGTAGCGTCACAAGTTTATTGAGCCACCACTAACGAGCAAGGGATTGTGTGGCTAACACAATGACCCGAGGCAAGGGATTGTGTGGCTAACACAATGACCCGAGGCAAGGGATTGTGTGGCTAACACAATGACCCGAGGCAAGGGATTATGTGGCTAACACAATGACCCGAGGCAAAGGATTGTGTGGCTAGCCGCTAGCACAATATATTTTATAAGCTGGGGGGGGGGGAGTAGAAGCAACTTAGATCCCATCCATTTTGTGTTTTAATGGCCACCCTTAGACACCAATAGCCGCAAATAGCCACCCAGAGTTACCAAGAGCCACCAATATCCACCAGTAGCCACCAATATCGACCAATAGCCACAAATAGCCACCAATATCCACAAGTAACCACCAATAATCTTCAATAATCACCAATAGCCTACAATAGCTACAAATCTCCACCAGTAGCCACCAATAGCCTCCAATAGCCTACACTAGCCACCCATAATCACCATTAGCCACCAATAGCAACCTGTAGCCTACAATAGCCACCCATAATCACCAATAGCCACCAATAGCAACCTGTAGCCTACAATAGCCACCCATAATCACCAATAGCCACAAATAGCCACCAATATCCACAAGTAACCACAAATAATCTTCAATAATCACCAATAGCCTACAATAGCCACAAATCTCCACCAGGAGCCACCAATAGCCTCCAATAGCCTACACTAGCCCCAGATAGCCACCAATAGCCACCAAAGTCGTGCAGATGTTGGGAGAATCAAGAACACCAACTATGGATGCGGACAGCGCTTTGTTTATGGCCTGATACGATGGGTGAGGCGGGGCGGGCCCCATGTATGTCCACCCTGCTTGATTAAGTCTTCTCAGGTTATCAGGGATTAAGGGATTAAGTTCGGCCATGGCTCTTTTTTGAAGACTAAACATCAGAACATGGGTGCATGTGCAGTTGGGGACAGGGTCACTACTGGATGGTGAAAATACGAGAGGGAAAAAAGTGTGGGGGGGGGGGCATTTTAAGGACGAAGGAACTCCTGTATGAACAAGAATGGGGATTGGATGGCTGAAAGGGGGTGGGGTGGAATGAGAAAGCCCAACAAAAGGCGTTGAATACAGGTTTCAGACAACGTGCAGGTTGCTGCAGTTAAGCTTGAGGGCGTGACCGCCCCCCCCCCCCATCCCACCGGGGCGCGGACAGATGGCCGGCACTCAATGCACGATTACGATCAAGATGACCTGTGACCTTCGTCCTCCCGTGACCGGTATGGTAAAAGCGGGGGGGGGGGGGGGGTAATGGTGGCTGGTGTCGACAGGAGTGTTACGGTGAAACTTGACGGCCACAAAGAGGTCAGGAGGAGGACAGGTGATGGCGTCACTGGGGAGAGAGGAAACGTGGGGAGGGGGAGAGTGGGGAGATGCTGCACGTGGTTGATCTGGTATAAGACCAGGGGTCATCGGTTTATGTAGCAGAATGTTAAACCTCCCTCCCCCCAAAAAAAAAAAAAAAAAAAAAAAAAAAAAAACTCAGCGAGATGTAAAGTTTGGAATATTGTGTGAAGGGGTCAGGTAAGACGGCCCGAGGCAATCATATTTTGTTATGTTTAGTTGACACATTTTATAAGAAGTAGGTGAAAGTGTCAAGGCAGAGGAAGAGATGGATGTAGTGCTGGTGTCCGGGGATGGGGGATGGAGACTACTAATGGTGCTGCTTGGTGGGGGTGGTAATGGAGGTGTTGGTGATGGAGGTGTTGGTGATGGAGGTGTTGGTGATGGAGGTGTTGGTGATGGACGTGTTGGTGATGGAGGTGTTGGTGATGGACGTGTTGGTGGTGGACGTGTTGGTGATGGAGGTGTTGGTGATGGGCGTGGGTGTGATGGAGGTGTTGGTGATGGAGGTGTTGGTGATGGACGTGTTGGTGATGGAGGTGTTGGTGATGGAGGTGTTGGTGATAGAGGTGAAGGTGATGACGATGGTGGTTGTGGAGTTGTAGGTTCTGGTGGTGTTAGTCGAGATGGGCTAATAGTCTTAGAGAGGTCCATACCTCTCTCAAAAGACAGTCAACTGACGTATTTTTATTGAACGTGTAGACACATTTGATTTCGTCAAGTCATCTACTTCATTTTATTTCTTCTCTTTATCCTTGATCTGTTGATGAAATTTCTATCACCAATTTGTCATTTTGGTTCCTGTATTTTACATCTGGTTATGATCTAGAAACAGAAAATTCAGCCATGAAAATAATAAACTAGGGCTTCGGAAATTAATTATTGATTTTTCGATTAATCGTTCAAATATTTTAACGACTCAATTATTTTTTATGATTAATTGACCCATTACTTAAAAATTATTAAAAGTCAAATAGTGAAAAAAAAAAACAATAATAAAAATAACGGCCGATTAATAATAACAAATTTCCTAACGAATACACGAAAATTTTGGTTTTAAACTAACTATCTGACGGCCTGGTAAACTTTAGGCATAAGCAAATTATGCAGCCGCCTAGGGTCTTCGATTAGTCTCATCAATAGTGCAGGCCTCGCACAAGAATCTTTTCATTTTTATTTTTCTATTACATTAGGGCCACCAATAGCCTCCAATAGCCACCAATAGCCACCAATAGCCACCAATAGCCTCCAATAGCCACCAATAGCCACCAATAGCCACCAATAGCCACCAATAGCCTCCGATAGCCTCCAATAGCCACCAATAGCCACCAATAGCCACCAATAGCCTCCAATAGCCACCAATAGCCACCAATAGCCTCCAATAGCCACCAAAATGAATGAAAAGCGTATAAGCTGATGGCAGTAATGAAGTCAGGCTCAGAGACAGAAATTGATGACAGCTCTTCTGATGAATTACTGCGTTGCAAAAAATGGAGATAATTAACCCTCTTCAAAGGTGGAAACTTAATGAACACCGATATCTGATTTTGTCATTCCTTGTCAAGACCATTTTGTGAATTCCAGGTACCTCAGTTCCATGTGAATGATTGTTCAGGTTGAATGGTTATATTGTCAATTAGATCCACTCATCACTTGAACCAAAAAATGTCAACACACTCGTCTTTTGGCGTAGTTGGTTAAAAGATGACATATAAAGGAGACATTCCAGTGTTATTTAGATTTTCAACAAGAACAATTGGGGGAGTGAGCGAGGTTATAAATCGGTCAAAATCGCGTGACGTCATTTACGAACGACGGCCGTGAGAGTACTGTTTGAAATGAGGTGAATGGGGGGTAGCTAGGTATGATTGTGTAGCGGTCATGACGGGGAAAATTATGCGATGTAACCCGGGTACCCGTTCGAAATTTTGACGGGTACCCGGGCAGCATTTTTCAACAAATTGACAGCCCTAATTGTAACATCCCTTACCCCCCACTCCATCCCCTAACAGGTCCCTATGAGACAAACTGCCCATGAACTGTGCCCTCTGGTCGAGTTCGTACCAGGCCGCGGTGGTCCAAGGGTGGCTTGGCATAGTTGAAATACTGAACAGATGGACATCCTCGAGTGGCTGATGACAGGGTCATTTGTCACATGTCACTAATCTCTGTCAGCGAATTGAGAACTTTGGACAAATCGGACATTCAAAATGGGCTGTAAAAATAAATGTAAAAAAAAAATGTTTATTAATTAATTACTTTTTAAAAATTATTTTTTTGTTTTTCTTTTGTTGCTATTTTAGAAAAAGTTTTTTAAAATTTAAATCCCTTGGCTTAGATATTGTCTGAGTGCGTTGTTCATATAACTTGAACTAACTCGAACACACACACACATTGAACTTAGTAATGTGTTTCTTAGAGTTCTACGCATAAATCAAATAGTTCTTAGAGTTCTACGCATAAATCAAATAGTTCTTAGAGTTCTACGCATAAATCAAATAGTTCTTAGAGCTCTACGCATAAATCAAATAGTTCTTAGAGCTCTACGCATAAATCAAATAGTTCTTAGAGTTCTACGCATAAATCAAATAGTTCTTACAGTTCTACGCATAAATCAAATAGTTCTTAGAGTTCTACGCATAAATCAAACAGTTCTTAGAGCTCTACGCATAAATCAAATAGTTCTTAGAGTTCTACGCATAAATCAAATAGTTTTCCCAAAATACTCAGCTAAAAGATAATAATTTTTCATTGTTTTCTGTACATACTATTAATGTTTGGGTGGCTGATGACGTGTTTCAAACCTTGAGATGACACAACGCTACCAACAAAACATGCGGCATACAGCAATCAACGTGCCTGATAGATCGTTCTTATGAAATCCTTCGACAAGAAAATAAAACAAAAACATACTAATCTTTGTATTAAAAGACAACCATGGGAACTAGATCAATAAAACCACATGTCCTCATACTGACGGCATCCCAGAAAATAGCCAGCACCATCCATTAGTTACAGGAAGACATTTCTCTATTCTGTTGTTTGATGTAGTTCAGGGTTGATTCGAAAGAAACAATAGTTATTAATTAATAGTTCTCCAAATACTTTTTTAGATTTTTATTCCCTCTACTTGTCACTTCTTTTGTTTTCATTACATCCGATCTCTCTCCCCCTCACTTCTCCTCACTCTCTAAATCTTCATCCATCTGTTTCCATAAATCTTTCTCTCTCTCCTTGTCCCTCCTTCTATTCCCCCTATCTTTCTCCCCCTCTCACTCTCCCTTACTTCCCCCCCTCCTTCCCCCTATTCCCTCCCTCTCTCTCCCATTCTTCTGTCAATCAAATAATTATGTTATTTCTCCGTGAGGTTTCTATTACATTACGAGGATAACACTAAGACACACAGACCTTTCTTGAACTGTTCAATCGGCTGTTCATTAACTGTAGCGTCAGCGCCCCACCCCCCTCCACACACACAATTTTATTCCAAGCACCCATCCCTCTGACCCATCGCAACACCTTGCTGAACTTCAGTCGGCCCTTTGACCCCATCACAAGGTGGGGCCCGTCACAGAGAGCCCTGACCACTAGAGTTCAATCATCCGCACACGGTCTTCCAAATCGTTGTTCTTTAAACTGACTTCCTGACCGCTACCACGTCATAGGTCCACGGGTCACCCAGTGTCCAGTTTGGGGAGGTTGACCTCTGGACTGGCGACTTTTCAAAGAGTCTTTGTGTGTGTTTTGGGGGGGGGGGGAATTTCAGATGTAACGCCCATGTTACCGCAGTGAGGTCAGAGGTCATGTTCGATATTGAATGATGCTGTTGTGGTCAACCAGGGCTGACGTGACCACGTGTTTCGTTTATCGTCCACGCTGTCCTAGCGCCACGCGGCTTCTCAGCGTCCATTAGCCGTTACAATGGTCACCTTATAGCTGACCGTTAGATCTCTGATAGCGCCATGAAAAAAAAAACTCTTTGCCCTGTCACGGCATCGGGTTTTATTTTTAGAATTAAATCTTACAAGGGACAGATATCTTTTTATAAATAGTTAAATCATCTTTTTGTTAATTAAGTTTGAAAAGTTTTACTTTAAGGAACAAGTAATAAAAACTCCGATGAGTATTTAAATACAATTTCCAACAAAGAAGTTCCGATTTTTTTATTCAAGGGAAATAATTCTAGACTACACTAAAAGTCGATTCTGAAACGAAACACAATATGACGTCATTTCCTGTCACGCTACATCACACCAAGACTGTGTCAATATAATGCGCATCGCGCAGCAATCTAACATAAGCATTCACAAAGAGGGAAACCCCCATTAACTATAATTCTAGATAATATTAAAAGTAAATTCAAGTCAATAATTTTGAAACTAAACAAACCAGTTGCTTAAAAAAAAATTGTTGCTAAAATTATGTGAGTCGAATGAAAGGAGATGTTACAAAAATTCCTTCTCCACCATTGTTCTAAATATTATTAGCTACTAGGGACCAACCGGGTAGACATTTTCTACCGGGTATCAAATCCGAATAGTTCGATGTACTATTTGCCGGATCCGTTTACGAATCCGAGTAGTAGGGTTGTTAAATGAAAATAAGAAATTCGAATTAATTTCGATTTTGCAAATGATTAACGGCTTCTTTATTTCGCAAAACCATAACCGCCTTGTGTTTAGCTTTCACGTGTTCTACAAATAGAATTTAATTTTAGTGATTCAATTTGGTTTATTACATTATTATTGACTGTATTTTTTTATATTGTTTACCTTACCACCGTCTACACTCTTCATGGAAAGTGCAATGATATTATAATTATATTAATTTATCAAAATTTAATACAATAAAATAAATTTATTATGTATTACTTGTAAATTGGGTTTCTCTTGTAAACTGTTCCTATCTTTCTTATATACTCTCTAACGGTTAGTCGCTGCTAATTTTAGTTAATTTATAAATTATAATGTGATATTATTTTATTATTTTATTCGCTATGTACAGAGTTTAAGTTTTAAATATGGG
>MUZC01000665.1:93554-128695 GCA_002072015.1 Radix auricularia | reverse complement strand
TATAACTTAAGATTACCCTCCTATCTTTATAATTAACATTCTATAGGTATAACTTAAGATTACCCTCCTATCTTTACAATTCACATTCTATATCTATAACTTGAGATTACCCTCCTATCTTTTACCATTGATATTCTATATCTATAACTTGAGATTACCCTCCTATCTTTAAAATTGACATTCTATGTCCATAACTTAAGATTACCCTCCTATCTTTACAATTAAAATTCTATATCTATAACTTGAGATTACCCTCCTATCTTTACTATTAAAATTCTATATCTATAACTTGAGATTACCCTCCTAACTTTACAATTGACATTCTATATCTATAACTTGAGATTACCCTCCTATCTTTTACAAATGACATTCTATATCTATAACATAAGATTAACCTCCTATCTTTTACTATTGACATTCTATATCTATAACTTAAGATTACCCTCCTATCTTTTACTATTGACATTCTATATCTATAACTTAAGATTACCCTCCTATCTTTACAATTGACATTCTATATCTATAACTTAAGATTACCCTCCTATCATTGCCATTCTATGTCCATAACTTAAAATTACCCTCCTATCTATACAATTAACATTCTATATTTATAACTTAAGATTACCCACCTATCTTTACAATTGACATTCTATAGGTATAACTTGATATTACCCTCCTATCTTTACTATTGACATTCTATATCTATAGCTTAAGATTACCCTCCTATCTTTACTATTGACATTCTATATCTATAACTTAAGATTACCCTCCTATCTTTACTATTAATATTCTATATCTATGTTTTATAGACCGGTACACAGTTTATTTAATTTCAGGGTTCCCACGCAGTCGGGAAATCGGGAAAAAGTCGGGAATTTTAAAATTAATTTTCCCGGTCTTGAAAGTCGGGAAATAGTCGGGATATCTTTGGACCAGTCGGGAAATTTAAAAAAAAAAATTATAAATTAAAATTAAAACATAAACAAAGGAAAAGGCTTCCAATCTATTGATTAATTTTACTAGTTTTTTTAATTGTCTACGCATGCGTTAAAACTAGTGTTTCTTCCGCTTTACTTCGTTCTGAAACATTTTTAGTGCATTTTCGAGATTTCGAAATCGCTATTGCACCCGTTTTGTCCGTCCGTCCGTCATCACCCTAGATCACAGCATACATAAGTCCTAGACCCATGATGTATATATGTTTTTTGTATGCCCTGACCTGCCATTTGGGCATCAACACTCAGTTACTCGATCCGTTTAAAAACCCCGTTAAAACTACCAAAAAATATTTCGAATCGAGAGGTAACACTAGCGCAGCGAACGGCCGCCATTGCCGGAAGTCGAATGCATAATTCTTCAAGTATTGAAGAGTGATGCGAAAGGGTGCAAAAGAATTAGTTGTTTTTTTTTAGTTGACGTCATTAGAATATGTGTAAAAGTTTAGAGAGTTTTACGTCATCATTTGTGGTGACTTGTAGTTGGATTAAAGAGAAAATATTTTTTTTTTTAAATGTAAAGAAATGACTTTTAAATAAAAAAAAATGTCAGGTATATTCATTACACAAGAAAATTCCTAAAAATATGTCTAAAATCTAAACACAATTACTGATAACTACATAATTCTGATATCTAAAAGTACTGATACATAATACGAAAATGCGCTAACACGTCCTGAATTCCTATAGGTACCAGGCTTAACATGATTTTTTTCTCAACCTTATGCTTATGGTGTAAGCTCGACTATTTTGGAAATTGTTCTCTGCGGTGCACAAATCAAGATTTTTGTTAATTTAAAATCTCCTGCATCCTTTGTGGTAAGTATTTATTTTAAAATGTCAAATAATTAATGTTTTATAATTACATATAGTATAGACTATGGTTATTTAATTTTTAAGACTCGTGACGAAACGAACTTTCCTATTAAATAATACTCTTAATAAACATGTACAATAAAACTATTAACTCCCCTTGAACCTTCAACTTTGGCTCATGACTAATTTAACCCTGACCAATGGTTAAATAGTTTTTGTACACGGCCACATTTATTAATGAATGAAGCTATTGACATTGTAGTTACTAGTAGTAAAAGTAAAAATGGGTGAGTGAATGAATGGTAATGGTTGCCAAGGACAACTAATTTGCACACGGTACATTATGAAGTTGTATAATAATAATTCTGCATTGTTTAGCCGTCTAAATAAAGTATATTATTTAACAAATTCCATATTAGATCATTTTTATTGTTCAATTATCAAATATTTTACTGTTTAAAGTCAAACTAAGACTAATTGTTTATACTTTATTGAATTTGAATATTTTATAAGCATCAAGGACTTAGTCATTCTGAAGCCTGAATGAATTGAATTGAATGGTCAGTGCTTGTGACAATTGTAAATTTTAAAAAATGCCGACATGTCCTAGCTCAATAAAAATTGGCACACTGATAAAGCTCACCAAGATTTAATATGAAAGACATAGGCTTTGAATTTATGCAAAAGCTTTTGAGTTTAGATTCTATATAATATATATCAATGCTAGTACTAGTATAGAATTTATTGATAGCTTTATTTATTTAAATATAATATAGTGCTCTATACTCTATTAATTAAATAATTTTTTATTCAATAATCAATAAAAAATGTATAGATAATTGCAACCTGACAAATAATGATTAAAGACGCTAATAGTGTCAATTACAATTTTAAATTGGTCATTATTACTAATAAGGTTGTCACAAGATTTACAATTTACACTTTTTTCTAAATTAAAATTTTTCAGAAATCTTCAACTTTGCCTAAAGGAAAGTCAGCACTTGTGTCCCACACGAAAGGAAAGAAATATGCTAAGATTAAAGAGACTCAGTCAGCAAAATAAATATTTTTTTATGAAAGTTCAAACTGATGATGTTGCTGCAAAGAATGCATCTGTCCAGGAGAAACTAATTGATACAGCAGCTTGTTTAAACATACAGCATTATTTATTTTGTGACCACAAATGATACATTGAATGCAGATCCCATATGGGCACTAGTTGCATTTGTTACATTTATTCATCTAATTATCTATCCGATGTGCTGCACATTTTTCAAAAGATGTTTCCAACATGTACATTGGTCGAAACAATAAGCATTGGATAAACAAAGATGACTTTTATGACATTTTTTGGGCTTGCCCTATATTTTTCATCACTGTTGGAAAAATTAACTAAGGATCTGCCCTATGTATGGATGTTTGATGAAACATTGAATAAAGACCTTAAAAAACATTACTTATCATTATTACATATAGTAATCTATAATACACGTTTGTTATTAAAATAAGATTATCGGTTTCCTTAAAAATGCTGCGATGTCGCGGTTTTAAGTCTTGAATTTTCTAATATAGTCTTGAAATAGTCTTGAATTTTTTTGCTGAAAAAAAGTGGGAACCCTGTAATTTATTTACTATTAAAACGATCTTTGGACATTTATTGTTTTAAAACAACACCAGGTTTATTATAATCATAGTTTGTGTTCAGTATGCTAAGAAATGGGTGGACATAGTCACTACACGAAATATTAACCTTGATTTAACATTAAGTAAATAAACTCATACTAGCGGTTTGGAAAGACTCTGTTTTCAGAAACAAAATCTCCCCTTACCAATTCAAACGCTGTAGCAAAGATTTTGTTCTTTTAAAATATAAGACTCCTTATCGACTGAAAGTCGCATGTTTGACATCATGTTAACCTTAGCGAGAAAATTTGTAAAAATGAGATGTAAACATCGCCAGTACACCTGACTGAGAATCTGACGAGACCAGACATTTTCTCTTGGATTGTAATTCTCTTGATATCGGATCTATTTTTTATTTGTGACTATCCGTGCTCTTAAAAATTATTTTTGTCCTGGGCGGATCACCAACACCTCTTGAGTCAAACAGATAAAGCCTCTACTCTACACTTAACACCACATAAGTCAAACTCAAGGCCCGCGGTCCATAATAGGCCCACGATAAAGTTATGTGAGGCCCAAGCGTTCTTTATCGGTGTGCACCAGTGTGCAGTTATATCCGGCCTTAGAGATAAATTAAGGGGAAAATATTTTAATTAACCCTGTGACAAAAAGTGAAAATCTAATTCTCTTTTTAACAATTTGATGCCTAGAGAGTTCTCGCTTCGATCAGATTAAGCGAAACATATATGTCGTGTAGTTAGAGGGTGTTCGTCGTTACACTAACCAATCAAAACGTATTTACCTGTTTTGGAAAGGGCTGAGACTGAATGAATTACTTACTGGCCACCGCTCAAGATTGGCGAATGTGGAGATCAGTTGTTTGTTGATGTGTCCATGCGTCCCCCACTCCCCCAACGAACATGGGGCTTATGATGATTATTAAGATGATATACTTAATGTTCGACAGATCAACATTTTTATTTCGAAGAGTAACAATTGTTTTCTCTGAGATATTGCTATCACCATTGTGGGCTACCACCCCTGAAGCGTGTATTTCTAGGTTTGCGTCATGATGTTTAGAACTTTATTTTTTTTTTTAAATATATTTACAAATATTTTAAATCACGTCTGCATGTACTTATCTACTACATAAAGTTACTTGAAATTTTTATTAAAGAGCCCATGAAGCTATTTAAAAAAAAAAAAACATGTGTACACTGTACACTAAAGCACCCTTTATTTGCGCCACTTGGCTACGTGAATATTCATTTAAATTTTAAAAAATTGATAAAATTTTTAAAATTTAATAAAAAAATTAATTAACATATATAAAATGCGTGTACAGACAACTACTGTATTTTTCGTCTTATAAGACGCTTCGGAATATAAGACGACCCCAATTTTAAAGAAGCAAAAGAGATTTTGAACTAGTCTATTTTGGGTAAGAAAAGTGCGTCTAATAGGACGAAAAATACGAAAGGCTACACACTACACACCTACTACCGCATATTATTATCATTATCTAAGACTATCATTATTACATTTAAATTATGCTTAGTATGTAGTATTAGTATTACTTTGATGATTATTCATTTTTACCGTGTCGCATTCTGCAGGAAAAAACCCGTGTTTTAACTGAACTTGGCCTAAATACCGGCAGAAGTCGATGGCGAATCAAGTTCTTAAATCGACCTCCAATCGATATGGAAAACAATGAAACCATTTTCCACTACAAGGATCTGCTGGCTGAGTGTGAAAGTTTAGAAACAATCTACATGTAGGAGTGGGGTGGGGTGAGGGAAAATGAGGCCTTGGATTTTATTTTAATTTGAATCGATTGCATAATAAACGTTTTCATTACAATAAATGAAAACAATTGAAACATTTTATATTAATCTTATTGAATCTGTAACATTGAGCAGTTTAGCTTGAAATCAAAATGGATACATCGAATGTCTGCTACGCTATCAGGATACATCGAATGTCTGCTACGCTATCAGGATACATCGAGTGTCACGCTATCAGGATACACCGAATGTCTGCTACGCTATCCGGATACATCGAATGTCTGCTACGCTATCAGGATACATCGAATGTCTGCTACGCCATCAGGATACATCGAATGTCTGCTACGCTATTAGGATACATCGACTGCCTGCTACGCTATCAGACAATTGGGAACGAAAGACGCTTGATATTTTTTAACCAACATTTAAAATTTTAATTTTATGGACCAAACTATACAATAAAAATTATGTTATTATACTTGTAATAAGTTTCCAATGTAATTTATATTTACTTTTTGACAAGAATATTAGAGCATTAGTCAAAAGCATCGTAAATCCTTTAGTCACAAACTAAATGACTATTTGGAGTATTTACACATATGCAGTGCCGGATTTCTAGGAGCAATTACCAATGTCATATTTTTTACCGTCGAAGAATATCTGGACTTATGAAGAGCTCCATAGATCTTAGGCCCTTATCAAGTCAAAATCCGGCACTCCCCATATGTTTCTTGTGTGTGTTTGTGCGTGCGTGAGTGCATGCGTGTATGTATGTGTGCGTGTGAGCTCGGATAAGGATTCTTAGATTTTGTGGACTTGCAAGTCTCATCTTCAGCTTTACATTAAAAAAAAATTGGAGTCTTGTTTATATTTTGAATTGATATTTTAATGGGAGGTGCACATGAGGTTGGTAAATGGCGTCACACGTGCCGAATGTAAGCAGCGGCTTGAATGCACGTGGGAGATCAACAACAAATTAAGCATCACCTAACAAAGGTGCTTCTCTTTCTTCCTCCCAATTCAAGGCTCTGTCTTCCAAATTTATTTCCCTATAACTTTTTTTTAATATCAAATATGTTTTATATTATAACGTCAAAAATATTTGAATATGAAACCTAATTTCTAAAATATATTTTCTCTAACGCCCAAATGAATTAACATGATCTTTGAAATTAAATGACAAGTAATAATAATAGGCACAACTTGAATAATTTTCTTCTGTGGGGGTGGGGGTGGCTGGGTCACCACCTTCTAACTTAAAATTAAAAGCCTCATTTAGGCTTTAATTTTCTATACTTGGGCGCCTACAGGGCCGCCGCCAGGGAATGAATCCAGGAATTTATTCAGGGGCCCCAACGGGAGGGGGGCCCCGTCAGCCACGCTTGATTTTTGTAAAATGCTGATGCTGTGCCCGTAGATATATATTCAGACAAATATTCAAGTAACATGTAGTCAAAAATTTTTTTTAAAATTTAACTTACAACAAAAATTGACGGAATTTCGTGTTTTACGTCACAGTTTTCTAAAAATAATATATGTTAATGTTAGTCATCAAATACGTCAAATATATGTCTTACGTTGACTTCTTTAAGTAGATGTAAATAATGGATTTTTTCCCTCACACGTACAACCTGCTAAGCTGTGAATGTCTTATTCTAAACCAAATTTAATACTCAAGAATAGTTGATAGTTCTGTAGGATATACTTTTTAAATCTTTGAGGCAGTCCTATTCTTTATTTCAACTTTACTATTTACTAAATGTTAATGTCTTCAAATAAGAATAAATAGCACTCTTAATTATAAATAATACTTTTAATAATAATAGTTTAGCCATTGTGGAAGCTGCCTTGCAGATTCTACTGTTTATTTCGTCCTAAATGGACAGTGTGTTGGAGTTTTGGATCTGTCCACAACCTCCAAGTTAACACTGTCGATATTGATAGCGGGAGGAGAACTTGTGACTTGGGCCATGATGTTTGTCTTTTTCAAGCTGATTTGCAGGCCAAATTCTTTGCAGGCGTTGAAGAATCTTGACATGAGTTGTTGCAAACCAGTTTCTGTGTGTGCTATCAGTGTAGCATCATCCACAAAGAGTAGCTAAAGACTTAGGACCTCTGTCTTTTTGGTTTTGGCTCTTAGGCATGCAGTATTGAAAAGTCCTCCAGCAGCTCTGGTGTGTAACCAAATTCCCTCTGCTATCCTTGAATGCGTATCGAAGCAGTACAGAGAAGAATATTGCGAACATTGTTGGTGCCAGTACACAACCTTGTTTAACTCCGCTGCTGACTGGAAAGGCTTCTGAAGTAGCTCCTTCGAACTGCACTGTACCCTGCATATTTTCCATTCATGCAACTGCCTGATAATGGTGAGTAGATGTGTGACACAGCCGATTTTTTTCCCAGAATTTGGAATAGCCCGTTGCGACTGACTAAATCAAAGGCTTTCGTAAGATCAACAAAGACAATGTATAGTGGCATCTGCTGTTCTCTGCATTTTTCCTGGAGCTGCCGTATAGAGAACACCATGTCTATGGTAGACCAACCAGTGCGAAAACCGCACTGAGATTCTGGATAAACTCTTGAGGCTTAAGTCTCTACTCGCGTTAGTATGACACGGGCAAATGCCTTTCCTACAATACTAAGGAGTGAGAATTATTTCTATCGTCATTGTGCAATTATTTCTATGTCATTGTGCGTATATAATGTCACTATATTTGCATCATTTAAGTCCTCGGGGATGTAGCCCTGTTCCCAGCAGAGGATCAGAAGCTCGTGCAAAGGTTGTAGTAAAGCTGTCTTGTCACTCTTTAGAGCTTCTGGTGGTATGTCATCATTCCCATTGTTTGTTTTTTTACAAGCTAAGCTGTCAATTGCTTTGCTAAGCTCTTCCTGTGTGGGCACATATCAAGTTCTTCCATGGGCGTCATAGCGGGGATGTCATCTAGAGCGGTGCTGGAGACTGTAGTTACTGTTGCATACAGTTCAATATAATGCTCAACCCAACGTTTTAGCTGCGCTGCCTTGTCTTGGATAATTTCTCCACTCTTGGACTTTACGTGGGCAACTTTAGACGTCATGTGGCCAGTTGCTTTTTTGATATTTTCGTACATCACTTTAGATTTCCCCATGTCTGCAGCTGACTGTGCTGGAGCAGAGAATAACCCCGTAGGTATTGGCGCATTGACGTGCGACTTTTTGGGTATGTGACGTGGCTGTTTTGAAAGCATGCAGCCTGTCGGGTGTAGGCTTTTCCTTGTAGGCCTTTTTGGCTTCAGTGACAGGTTTCATCTCGTTCTAATTTGCATCAAACCAGTCCGTGTTTTTGTGGGATTATTTTTACCAAAGGGGCCCTCACGTACGCACTATTCAGGGGCCCCAACATTTCTAGCGGTGGCCCTGGCGCCTGCGAACATAACATATAATAGAATACATATTATGAAAGCCTACCCCTCCCCTCACTACGTTATTGATTGAAGACGCTACGGATCTTGCCTTAGAATTTGAATTGATTATAGTTATAGCGATTTTAAAATAAAATAGTGTGTATCTTTCAACTTAGGGAAAACTAATAACTAAGTATTAGTGGCACAACTTGTAAAGTTCTAGCTCTATAACTATAAGCAAATACTAATGTCTTAGGAGCAAATTAATCTGAGATAAGATCTGAGAAAGGGAAAAAACAAAGCACAAGAGCTAAGGCTAAGGGATTTATAAATACATGTATATTTATAATAAAAGAATAGAAAAATAATTGAATAATTGTTTTAGTTTTTACTCATGTAGTATGTAGTCACAGAATTTGAATTTATGTCAAACTAATTACCGAACTAATAAAAGTTTTAAATTCAAGAAACGAACTTCAATACACAAGTATTTCAAGTACCTAACGATATTTGAATGGGACAAAATACAAAATAAGTCGAAAAAAATATATAAAATTCCAAAATAATTGAAAAAAAAGTAATGTGCTAAAAATGTTGATGATTTTGTTTAGCTTTAAGTGAAATGTAATGGTTTAAACAATTTTATTTTGAATAAACAGTGTAACATTTATTTTTAAAACGTTGATATTTTAAATAATAATATTCATATATTTTAAATTTAAATATATATTCCTTGACCCCCACCCCCACAATAATTTTTCGATCTTGAAGAGTGGTTATGGCTATCCACCGCCGAAAAAGGATAGGCCTTTAAGGGAAAAGCTAAAATTAATCTTTAAGGTTATTACACCAAAATATTTTGGAAAGTATTTCTAATTATTTGTTCCCAAAGCAACCAAGAATATCTACAGAATACATTTAAACTCACGATATTGATTTTTAAAATATTATATTTTAACATCTTAAAACTAATCGCTCGTCTGGGTGTTCATTTCCTCGCTAAAATTCGGCATTACTGAGATCTATAAGTAGCCACAAATACAGATGGAAGGTGCAAAATACGCTTTAGGCAAGTTAAACATAAAAATAGGGGTTTTTGACTGGAAGCTTTAGTCTATTTTTAACAAATAAAAACAATAACCTTATATCTTATCCATATCCTTTTTTTTTTAAGTAGCGCATGGCGTAGGGTGGAGGTTCCAACGAATTGGTGTAAAGAGACTAATATTCCTAATCATAAACTTCGCGACGGGGTCAAATAATCTTAAGATATACTTATTATAAATTGAGCAATATCATTTCAGTATTTCACGCAAAGCCAGAATAAAAAATAATGAATGCCTAACTCTAAGAAAGTTCTCCGATGACTTGGAAGGGAGTCAAGGCACCCATCAAGGAACCCATCAAGCCTCTAGTAAGTTCTAATGGAAACATTAGGACCCCCTAAAACCATCGGTTATGGGACTTAAAAGAAGAAAAAGAATTCATAGCATCATACAGTAAAATCTATGCTTTCGACAAGAAACACCTTCCTCAGTCAGGTTAGCACTGCTGAAGATAGGCTACCAGGAAATAAAGAGCAGATAAGCTAGCTGCACAGCGAGCAATCTTGGAACAGCCATATATATTTCAAAATGTGAAACGGATTATAAACACCAACTAAAATATTTAAACGGATGGACTGGTTCTCAACATGGAGAAGTAGTTTACATAAGTGTTCGATCACTTCTCTAAATATCCAATTAACTAGGCACTTTTAAAAACATAATAATTAATGCCCACTTGATTCACATAAAATCAAGCATAAATGACACCATTCTTTGAACACTCGCTCAAACAAACAACGGATGTTATAAATTTTTAAAAAAACAACCAAAAAAAAAATTTTTTTTTAGAAAAAATGGATGTTAAAGGTATGATCTATAAATTCTAAATCCTACCACATCAAAACAAAATTCTTTTAGAGGGTTCGTTGAATATGTTTAACGATGTTGTTGTCTAAATAAATAAATAAATATTTTTAAAATGTCACAAACAGAAAGATATTTAAATTAACTAGCACATTCTATGCTCTAGACAGGGGTTGGGAAACCATGGCTCGCGAGCCAGATGTGGCTCTTTTGATTGCTGCATCTGGCTCTCAGACAAATATTCGATTATTAATTTAAAACCTCACACTCCTTTTAGTGTTGAAAGTACAGCACACAAATGCAAAAATTTACTCGAATTTTCAGTTTTAAATTTAAACATAAAGAAGGCTCTAACTGTAACTGAATTACTTTTCAAAATATGTGGTGTTTATTGCGCTTTTAAACAAAAAATACACAAAATGCAAACATTTACTTGAATTTTTAGTTTTAAGCATAATGGAGGCTCTAACAGAATTACATTTCAAGACATTTGGTGTTAATGGCTCTCATAAACAAATAGCTTCCCGACCCCTGCTCTAGAATGTAATAGTAATATACCTATATTCCTATATTTCAGGCTATTAATCGCTATTTACTAATAAAAGAAATTCTGAAAATGATTTATTTTCTACAGTTGTTGAATTTGATAATAAGCATTTCTTTAAAATTTCGAAAATTTCTGTAGTACTTAGTAAAGAACTTTTTATATCCCCCACAACCATTAAAATTAAAGCTATTCCAGGCATTCTTATAATTATGTCGCTTCTTTTAAATAATGATTATAACATGTTGGTGATAGATGAACCAATCAAAACACAACAAAGAAACACCGGTTTTCCCGGTGTCACAGACGCTCTCTATCTTTACTATCTAAATCTATTCAGGTCATTATTTGAACATTAATGACATACATTTTACTTAAAAACTGAGCCTTTTTATTTTTTATGAATATTTTGTTAAAATGAACTTCGAAAAACAAGGCCCGTTACAGTTAGATGAAGTTAGTGAGCAAATACTAAAGCAAACTCCGCTACATTATGCATGTTACGTCGGTGACGGGCACCTGCTTGACACAATTATTGGTAAAGTGCTACTTTACAACAACAATGGCGAGGAAGGTTCTGCTTGCGTTGGTGCCTTAGTTTCAGAGGAAGATTTACTAAATGGATGGACACCTGCACACTGGGCAGCCTTTTATGGACAGGTACTTTATTTAATTGTCATCTATTAATCAGTATCAGCCCAGCATAATTATAATAATAATAATACCGTCAATACTCAGCATGCAGCATAGGCATAGTCATAGTCATAGTGACATATGTGTCATATTCAAAAATTATTCATACATATTGACAATTGACATAGTCATAGACATAATTAATTAAGTGCAAGTCTGAAACTATTAAATGGCTATTACTATTACTATACTATGTCAAAGTCTGAATAATGTTCACTGTCTGAGAAAGAAAGAATTGTTGACTGTTGGCACTGTTGACAAGTCAGGAGTGAGGCAAAGTAAAAGTGTAATACTAATATACTAGTAATATTAGGCACTAAAGCAGCCAGAGTCAGTATTGAATAGTAATTGGTTTGGGCTTGACATAATCATTATTATAATCATAAGGACCAAGGTGAATGCACTTATCAATTTTGGTCAGTGTAATAACTGTATGTATTACTGTATTATTACCGCTCTAAAAATTCTCTGAAAAATGTGACACCCAGACTGCCACTGCAAAATTTTCTTTTGAGAACTTATGTTTTCAATTTATTAAATGCATTATTACATGTTTTATTTTAGCTAACCGTGTTAATTTGCAAGTTTTATTAATTTCTTCTAAGGCTTTTTTTTTTCGGCCCTTGCCCTTGAAGCTAAATAATCAGAGTAGGATACACCCATTTTGTTTATCTGGCACTCTACTTGCTGGGTTGTCACAGTAAGATGCCATATAACATTTTCTCACTTAAAAAGAAACCGAATAAGAATCTTCATCTAATAAAAAGTGAAATTGTCTTTAAAATATTTTTTTATCTTCTAAGATCATTTAAACAGATGAAGGATACTTTTTAAAAAACATCTTCAGTCAGTAAAATAATTTTAGCAAGGGTCGTTTCAGGTAAAAAGTATCTGGCAAGCAGGGGGCTAGATAAAGAAAATGGATGTATCGTGACCAGATTATGTATCATATAGAGCCGAAAAATTGCCTTAGAAATTAATTAGACTTACAAATTAGCGTTTTAATAGCTAAAATACAAAATTTAATAATGCATTCAATAAATAAAAAATGTAAGTTCTCACCAAAAAACTAAATTTTGCTGTGAAATAATATATATTTAGAAACTGCAGGATTACCATGGCACTTTTGGTGTGCCGAACTGAACTCAAGTATGCGCTCTGTGACCTGGGTCATGAAGCCAGGTGACCTTGAGGATGACGATGACTTAATCAAAGACTCGTTATTCATTAAACAGGCAGTTCTGGTGTCTTTTGTGCAGTCACCAACAAAACAAAATATCATCACACAGGATTCCATAAATGGAGATCATGATTTGAAGAAAGGTGTCATTGCAAATCTGATCAAAGGATCGTCGGTTACAGCTCATCTTTACTTCACAATCTCTGAGAAAAATTGAGTGACCTTTACCTTGGCAGAATGTTTCTTGACTATAGTTAACCCTATCTTCTAGTTGACGATTGACAACTTTTACTGGCTTCGATCTGCATACTGTAGAAAAATCATTTTCTTGGTTCATGTTTTTTGCCACAATATTTACACTTGCTTGATGTCATTGCTGAATTTGACCTCACTGCTTGCAAATTCTTTGGATCTGATGTCATGTGTGCAGTTGATTTATTGCATGTCCTTGAATTCTCTGCCTGCACATTCTTTTCTTCATTTATAATTTTCAGTTGCCATTCTGATGTCTCAGCCACTCTGTATATAATTTCAGCCTTGTTTAAACTCAGGTCCAATGCCCTCAGTTACCTAGCCCTGAGGTATTCATTTTTAATGGCAGCCACAATTCTATCCTTTATCAGCGACTCTGTCAAATTTTCAAATTCACAAGATTTAGCTTCTAGTTTCAGATCTGTTATGAAACTATCCAAACTTTCTCCCTCACCTTGATTTCTAGAGAAAAACATGTCTCTCTCGACTGTAACAATCTTTTTTGGCAAACAATAACTCTCAAATTTTCTTAACAAACACTACACTGAGTGAAAATCTGTGTCGCAATTGTAAAATTCCTGTCCAGTCCTTAGGAATGTATTGTACACTTCCACTGCTTCTTGGCCTATCACATGCAGCAGAGTCATGCTCCTATACATTTCTTTGCTTTTTGTGTCGAGTCCACTGGCTATCTTGTAAATTTGGAAAGGACTGCTTAAATCTCTTCCTGTGGTCAGCAATATTTCCATTTAGCTCCAGTGATTATGGTGGGTGGAGTCAGTTCATCTGACACCATGTAACAGAACTCATTGCGTCTGTACTTCAAATAGTCTTGAGATCCCACTTCTGACATGATGTAATAGAACTTGCCAGTCAAGAAACAAGACTTCAACACTTTGTGTTCTGTGTAACAACTGTCTTTAATGAATCCCCTATGACATCTTGAATCCTACATTAATAGCCAGCTATCCTCTCAGTTCACAACCCAAATCACGTGGGTCATACTCAGTTAAGTCCTCGCAAGCTCATACAATGTAAATACAATAACACGTCTCTCATAATAACCCTGCCCCTAAATTTTAGGGGTGTTATCACTGTTTTCTCCCATCTGCATGGTCTTATTCTTTTTTTTATGGCACAAACTTTTGGTCTTCCTTATAATAACATGGTCATGGTTTATAATTCTTTTAGCTTCTAGCTCTACTCTCTCCACTCTTAACAGATTACACTAAATATTCATTGTAAATATTATTTACACTTGCTAGAAATTAATAAATGTGATTGATAAAAATTAATTATACTGATCTCAATGGTGTCTTTACATTAATTAGTTATTGTTCATCTTTGAAATGTCAAGATGGCATTATTTGACTTGAAATTTATGTTTTAAGACAGTGAGAGAGTTGCTTAATTTGTTTGCATTACAGCTCATCCTTGTTTATATTATTAAGTCCCATCCATCCAATGGATGGATGTTCTCACAGCCATATTAAAACCTTGCCCCGGCCACTCTTCCCTCAGTCTTTATAATTTATAAACCTCTATACTATTTTCTTCCTCTTTGTGGTTTTTGGATTGCGGGACAAAACACTGCAGTTAAGGTTTAATTTTATTTTTGTACAGCTATTAGTTTTTGTTTTGTTTTTTGCAGACGTGTTCGTTGTTTTGTGGCATCCCGTCAGACTCAGACAAACCATTTTATATAAAATTTGTGCTTTTAAAGTGAAGAATTATGTGTTATTTTCTGTTTATATCAACAGTTGAGTTGCTTAATAAAACTTCATGTTAAGCCATATTTAGGATTTGACACACCTACTCACAGATCCAACACATCTCCTCTGCACTTAGCAGCACAGTCAGGTGCAGTGTTGTGTCTTAAGTGGCTTCTGCAGTGTGGAGCTTCTAGAAACAAACAGGTAAGATCATCATTTACAGGCAGGGGATTAAGAAAAGATTCTGCAAGTGTGTATATGGCCATATATAATAAATTTGTTTGTTTTTTTTATAAGAAAGAGAGTTACCATCAAATGATCTATTTTCTTGAGGACAATGGCAGGGTCAATACTTGCATGAAAATATTTTGGGTTGAATTTGCTAATGCTGCATTAAATGTGGAGTAATTTTTTAAAAGACCTTTTGAAATGAAGTTAGCTGATTAAATATTTAATTTGGTGGTTCGTATCCCCCACACAACTCATTAATAAATTTTGATTAAGAAAATAGGAGAAAACACAGTCCTATCTTTTAGGCTGACTTGTAAGGATAAAAAGAATTCAATGTTTGATTATTCAACAGCTCTGAGTTCATTGCTGTCAGTTAATTCTTAATCTCTGTAAATTATTACATTCACATAAATGCTTAAAGTTCATTTTCACACATTGATGATGGAATATATCTATGAAATACAACCTATTATTGCCCTAACAAGGCCGTTACAAAAGTGCAACCATACTTATTTACCTCCATTTGCTGGTATCTTTTACGAGTTGGGTCACATTATCTAACTTAAGTGCAGCAGTGCCCTTTCAGTCAATATTAGTGTCAATTATTGAACACAAAACCTACAAAGAGTACTTAAGTCTGCAAGTGATAATCTGACAGAAATGTTGCATTATTAGTATTTATTTGATAATTTTATGCCCATAATTAAAATTTATCTGACTGCATTTGTCATTTTTCTTTTAGGATTTTATGGGAGAAACACCACTTCATAAAGCTGCCAAAGCTGGAAATACAAGCTGTGTGGCTATGTTGGTAAGCCATGGTGCATCTCTTGAGTAAGTTTCCCAGCATGCTTTTCAGCCAAACCACAATACTGAGACCCTCCGTGTTTGTTCGGCTTCATTAATATAGTATGGCTGTGATGTCAAAAATAAGGTTAAAGAGCAATGCTACTAAGTTTCCAAGTTGAAGCAAGTCAGCTTTAGCCATTTCAACCATTCCCTTACCTTTATTAAAGAAGGTGATGTCATACCGAATGATTCAGGAAATTAATATTTTAAAAATTCTTTCACATATTTCTCGACAAGACTTTTTGTTTTTAAATAAAAGTAAAACTCATCTGAATAGGATGCAATATATTAAAAAATGTCAGAATTGATCGATTGAATTATTAATAATCAAAACAATTTGTTTCTCATTTTCAGTATGAAAAATCATAGAGGTCTTATCCCAGCTGATTTAGCAGAACAGTCCAATCACTTTGATTTGGCTCAAAAATTAAGGAAAGCCTTGGAAAATGCAGAGAGTGGTTCTCAAAATAAAACATGTTCAGATCCATTCCCCATAACTGACTGGATCAACCACAACACTTATCCTGACAGCTCAATGGAACCTTCCCCATACAGCTACACAGCGCAGACCATGGATACGTCTCATCTATCTAAAGAACAAGACCCCACACATTCACATAACATATTCATGAACGGTGAGGGTATATACACCAACTTCTCTATGGATTCTGTTGAAATGGAAGAGAGCGAGTCAGAAATGGCTGAAACAAGTCCGAACTTTGGAAGCAGTGACAACACTGCCTTAGAGAAAATGTTTGGGGGAATGAAGAGATCTTTTGACTATGATTCAGATGATGGAGGTTTACACGTAAATAAACGCCCATGTTATGGTAAGCATGCTTTCCCAGAAATTTAAAACTTTACTCTAGGGAAAAATTTCAGTCTGAAACTTTATTTTTACAAAATTTTAAGTTTTAAACTGACTTTTTAATTTTAGAGTGGTAGTACAGAAAAAAATTTTTTTTTCCTTATTGCTTCCTTCTTCTTTCAGTGCCCGGCTCACAGAAATGCCAGAAGGACAGATATGGGGATGCATATAACAACAACATCATTTCTTCTTATAATGCAGTTCTTGCCATGAAAGTTGAGCCATTAAAAGAAAAAAAGAATGCAGGTGAAGATGAACAATTTTTAAAAATCATTTAGTGTTAAAAAACTATTTAAATTAACTGTGGCGGACTCGCTGTCTAGGAGGATTTTCGGTCCACCCTTTTGACCACGGATATAAACATCAGGCGTACAGTACAGTTGTAGAAGCAGTCACGAGACTTGAACTCAGCAGAAAAAAATGACGTTTATTTACATCATATATAGACATATGTATATCCATAGCAATATAGTTGTAGCAGCTATCAAAGAATACGTTCACTGTGTTTGTCTCTCTCTCAACATATATATATATATAGTTCTATAGGCACTCGTTCCCGGTCAGCCCACCTTGATCGACAAAAACATGACCGTCCTGGTCCACGCTCAAAAAAAATGTTCTCTCTGTTTAGACGCTAAAAAATGTCCTCTCTCCTTACTCGTCCCTCTGCCTGCTTATATCACACACTGTCCACTCATTGCCCCTCTCACCTGACATCTCTACACACTCCCATGTGAACACCCGGTGAGCGAGTATTCAAGTCAACTGGTGTTCACGCTTTGTTTATCATTCACCCTACGTTTTCGCTCAGTCATTCTCACACCATAACATCTCACCGTGACATTAACTCAATAGCTCCTGAAGGACTACTTCCATATCTATTCCATATTCCGGACAAAAGGAAAGCAACTTCGTTTAGCTTTTGATTTCATGAGGAAAATGCCTTTCTTTTCTAAATATATTCTTTTATCTTAAAAAATAAAATTAAAATGATTAACACATCCAGCAATGAATTAAGTTTAATAATAATATAACATGCACTGCAAAATTAAAGACCGATATCACGATTTTCGTCACCTCTGGTGAATACACACTCGATAGAGACGCGTCAAACTAATTCACTAATGGATCGAAAGTTAAACAAGATAAAAACTAAGGTTGTTAAGACCGCTCGTTTTTGAGGACCGGCTAACCATTCAAAAAAAGACCGGTTAATCGGTTAACCGCTCGTCCTTATATCCCTAATGTTTTGAGAACTAACAAGAGAATGTTGTTGCCTCGCGTTGTCTGATGGCATCAAAGCCCGCTTCCCCCCGCTTGCGTTCAGCTCTTTCCGCATTGCCCTCAATTCATAGCATTTTTTTTTTAATCCAAAAAATTAACTAAACAGTGATGGTTAATTGTCTTTTTTATACTTTATTTTGAGGACTCGTAGTTCACCGGTCTAAATAAGAGGACAGGTTCAATCGTTCGTTAAAATTAGCGAAGTATTTTTCATTAGTTTCAAAAACCAACGCCTCGCCCCGTCCGTTGTGGGTCTAAATAAGAGGACAGGTTCAATCGTTCGTTAAAGTTAGCGAGGTATTTTTCATTACTTTCAAAAACCAACGCCTCGCCCCGTCCGTTTTGACGTCATGTTTACCTCTCTTGTGTGTGATGCCGGTCAACTCGCGTATTAAAATTAATTATATAATAAAATTATAAAGCTACGGAGTAAACAATGATGATAAAATGGAATTTATTTTTTTAAAAAACATATTATTTTTAATTCGTCAACTCGCCAGAATAATTGAATTTTGCGATTCACACGTTCACCCTCCCCGTTTTATTCTGTTCAAATAGGGTTTGAGCTACACTCGCTGTACTGTTAATGTGGTAAACAAATGCCTTTGATAGGCAGGAAAACTGTCACTAAAAGACCGATATCGAATTTGTGGGCCGATTAATCGCCCGGTATCTTTGCTACGTCTTTCAAATACCTCTCGTAATATAGGTACATGTACTTCACTAAGAAGCGTGCGCCAATACGTTTTTTGAATGCCTGAAATGGACTATAAACCGGTGATCAGAAAATGCGGATAGGTCACGGGGTCATATGCTTTTATAGCTTTCTTTGTCTTTATAAGAAACAGACTATAATAAATAGAAACAGCCTCGGCCTTGACCGTTGTTGACATCAAACACGCACTGTTAGTAACTAGTACTATTAGTTGTGAACTTCAGTGAAGCAAGGCTATAACGCGTCATGTACGCATGCTTACAGCTTGGAGACTGAAGGTTTGATTAGTTTGAATGCCAACCTAGGCTACTTGTCAGCTGGATCGTGGTATTGCTTTTACTCACGTGACAAAGCGAGAGGGAGAGGCGCGAGACGCGTTACGGCTTGTGTTGTTTTTCTTTACTACGCTACCGCTAGTGTTTTTTTTTAGTTGTTGTTGTTTTCTTTTCAGTTACACGGTCCTGCGGTCCTGAATAAAGATGACCGATTAGTTTGAATGCCAACCTAGGCTACTTGTCAGCTGGATCGTGGTATCACTTTTACTCACCCTGACAAAGCGAGAGGGAGAGGCGTGTTACGGCTTGTGTTGTTGTTTTTCACTACGTTACCGCTAGTGTTTTTTTTTTTTTTTTTTTTGTTGTTTTCTTTTCGGTTACACGGTCCTGAATAAAGATGACCGATCCTGATCTGAGGACCGGTTAGCCGGTTAACCGTTAACAAGCTTAATAAAAACATCCAGTAATTTTTATTGAAATCTCATAGAATCACACAAAAGCCGGAAGTCTCTAGGAAAGCGAGATTTCGATGCTATTTTTAACGAAAAATGCGAGAGTGCGTCGCTAGGCGAACAGTTGCATTTGGACGCATCCGTACGGACCCCTATAAGGACGCATTTAGTCGCATCAGGAGCTAATGAGTTAATATCATGATGCACAAATTCTTAATCCAATTTGAGACATTGCAATGATGCTCAGGAAATTACCCAAGACAAAAAATAATCAGAATAGATAGCCACATAAAGCTTTTGATCATTATAATTAGTAAAGTTGCATAGAGCTAAGGAATGTCTTGGAGAAACGAAGAAATATCTATTGTTTTATGGTGTCACATAACACTAGACACTTTGGTTTGGAAGGGAGGGGAGGATATTGGATGAGGAAGACTGTATATTTGGAAACTTTGCACTTTGCTAATTTTGTGTCAGTTTGGTAAATCAAATCCAAAATTTTTTTCTCAAAACTGTTTAGTTGATTAACATCAAACAATTTGCTGTGTGCTGATCATCGAGTATCAGCTTGTGTGCACACTGGCAGAAACCTTAGTAGCCGACTTTTTCATTTCAATATTTTTAAAATGACATTTACTGGAAATGTTATGACCTATTTTTCTCTTCTCACATGTATTTCTTGTGCAGATAGATCACATTACAAGCCAGGCAGTCCTGTGGCCCCACAGTCTTCATTGATGGAACATCAAGCCTCTATGGATGCACAACAAGGTTATGACAGTGCTTTCATGACAACAGTAACAAGTGCCTTCCACTGAACATTCCTTAACGGAGGCCACAGACTATCTGAACAGAAGTTGTTAAAGCTTTCACTGTCATATTTTCATGATCTCTGTAAAAAAAAAATGTCACTAGCTCCTGAATCCACTACTGTTTGAAAAACTCAAGAAAGAAAAAAAAGGGGCTTTGAAATTGATCCTATTGAATACTTATCTATACTTTACATCATAAACCTTTCACGGTGATGTATAAATCTTCCAATATTGATGTTGTCACAACTAAGGAATCCTCAATGTCATTAGTAATACAATCAACCCTTTAATTTAAGGTACTGAGTCAATTTTTACCAAAAAGCCTCTTTTTTTTCAAATACCAGATGATAAATTTATCCTCTAAGGTTGCTTGGTCATGTTCTAAATTGGAAATTCATATGCAAAGTTGCATAGCATCCATTATTTGTGCACAATTTTACTCCCCATAAAAACAGTTACTATACTATCCTTTACAAAATTGGCTGCACAGTAGATTCTAAACTTCTGCGCTGTTGCAGTGCTGCATAGTATAAATGGAACATTGCTGATGATGCCTGCTATCAATGTTCACCCTTATAGCCCTAACCAGTTCATTTGGCTGTGTATTGTTGTAATGAAGCACCTTCACTTATAATGGACTGCAAGAAAAAAAAAAGTTATATTTCTTTACAATATATAATGTACATAAAGATGTAATCAAATCGCTTTTATCTTTTAAACATAGCTTTATAAATATGATTAGGATAGTGTAAACATATCCCATTTATTGCTTTTTAACTAGGTTTAATTTTAATATTCTCACAAATTTCTTACTGATTGTGGATTCCAATGTAAAATCACAAGGAAAGATAAGGGAACGCTTTTCTTCTCTTAAGTAAACAATACTCATTTTTTATCTCTTGACTATTTTTTATAAAAAACAATCGTATTGCTTTTAAACTAAAGACAACACATTTTGTCTCATTTAAAAAAAAAAAAGTAAGTTTAATTTGCATATATATTTGTTGGTGCTTTTTTTAAAAGTGAAGAACTAATAATAAAGGTATAAAAGAAGATTTTAATATTGTTCTCTACTTTTGCTTATATTTACTTATATATGTTTTTTTGTTATTATTATTTTTATTTTTTTTATGAGTAAAATTTTATTTGTAAGGTTCAACAAGCGATGGTCTTACAATTACTAAAATTGCTTTTCATGATGGCTGCCATCAATTTATTGTGTCTTGACAACCATAGCGACCTATTTTAGATGTGATTACTGGCATGACCTTGACTTATAATTACAGCTGACCTGACTTAATTTTCTTGACAACTGACATGACCTAATTGGAACTCGAAAAATTGTTTTTGCGGGTCTAAAAGTAATTAAACTGTCGTGTCCTCAAATAATTTAAAGTTTTATCACTATACCGCTTTAGATCTCTAAATGTTAACCTGAAGTTATATCACTCTACCAATTTAGATTGCTTAATGCAAATCAGTTTTATACTTTACAAATGGAGAGCCAAATCTTGTTATTATACAGCAGTAAGTTTGTTTTTTTGACAGTTCAGGACTCATGCCTTTGTATGTCTCAGTCTCTTGTATACTTGTATTAACTTTGTATTCACGTTAATACAACAATTTTTAATTTATTTTTTTTAATTCAAAAAGTTTTATGAATCTCGTTGATTTTGTTTTTATTTATGAGATGATAGATGTACAGAAATTTTGTCAAAATTAATGGTACCGTCAGCTCAATCTATTGTTTACCTATTACTATCACTGTTGTTTAATTTTAACTTTTAAATAAATTGTAGAGCATATCAAGTAATTTTCAATGTAAACTTATGTGCATTTTTAACTGTAACTGTAAATCTTTACTTAACTTGTTTTTAAATTGTCAGCATTTGTGGAGAACTTCTTCCAGGAGCTGTTTCTAATTATACTTAAGTTTGAATACATATTTCTAGTATATCACTTGCCAAAATCAAAACTGTGTCTCATCGGTATTAATCTTGTATTAAACGTCCCTTTTTATAGAAAACAATATTTCGGTGTTGAATGTTGATCTGCTTCTGCTTATTAGCCTGCTGCCTTGATGTTATTATATTATATGTTTGAACTGCCTTAACATGTTTCATTGTTTATGCATTTTATTTTATTTTTTCAATTATTGAAATTGAAGAAACTTTTTATTTAATTCTGGAGATTAAACAAGTAGTTAAAATAAAAGAGATCACTTGAATTTGAATCTCCATGAGTTGTGAATATTTTTCTTTTATTAAACAATAAAAATGAATCTGAAAGCAAATTAAAATTTCATTTTGTTAAAAAATTTGTTAACCTCAATGCCATGTTTTATGTTGATACATATAACTTAACAGAAGTTAATCATCAATAAATGATTATTGAAAAAAATTACTACACCAAATAATCAATTGATTTAATTCAAATGTTTTTATTTTTGATGCATTATTTCAATATAGACGTGAAGTAATCTTTTCGAACTTGATATTTCAAAGTGATATATTTTTTTTATATACATTACACATGCAGGAATTTTATTTACAATGAACATCCAAAAAACTTTTTTCAACTTTTGAGAATGACATCAAAAATTAAAATTTTAATTAATTTATCAACATTTTTTAATTGGGAAAAAGTTCTTGATGATATGTAATTTCACATATTGAACCACCTTGTTATAAATATGTTCCTGCTGTCAGCATATAAAAACTATGCTATATCCTCCTACATGTTGAAGAAAATCAGAAGTCCCTAGCCTTGCGCTCTAAACTAAATGGTTCTCCCTGGAAAACCCCCTCAGCTATCCTGCTCCCTCCACCAAAGGGAGCTAACAGCTGAGAGACCCCCGTGGAACTGTCACTTCTGAAACAGCCGCCTGGGCATTCAGGATATTGTCATAAATGCTTTCCACTTAAAAATTGAACTCACAAGGAGGGGTGGAATTTACCGTACTTTGACTCGCCACAACTTCAGCGCCACCCCAACAAAGCATAAAAGTCTCTATGGTTAGGACTGCTGCAAAGCAGGGAATTATCAGTCATCAATGACCTACCTAGGGTGTAACCCCAACTGGAAGGTTTACTTAGAGCTGGCATTGGCTACGTTCTTCACTGTACCTTTTGCTAATCTGTACTAGCGCTCCTGGCCAAAACCAGCACCACTCAATGGCGTTGCTAGTAAATGATGAAGACGAAACTCACTTAGGCTTAGGAATAACCCAACCCTAAACTGGTACTGTGGTTATCATCAATGGCATTGCATCTAATGCTCTGCCTAAGATCTGTACAGCGAATGCCATCATGTGACTAGCACCAACCATATTGGACTTCGGCGTTGTCGGTTTCAGGTTGCGGCCAGCTCTGCAACCCTTCTTGTCTGTAGAGCCATGTAGAAGTAGAGGCAAACCCTTTTTTGACAGTATATAAACCACTAGATCGATGTATTTAGTTTAGATATCCATTGTTAAATCATGTTATTATTGTTATCTGTAAACTCTTAAATAGATTACTATTAGTTATCTCTGTTGGACTTAAGTTGGCTTTTTAAAGTCAAACAATACCATCTCTTAGTAGTTTAAGATCTCAATGTGTCTGTTTTCACTTTTCCTTTCCAAATACTCAAATGGTTCTCAAACTTTGATTTATTATATTCTTAAATAAATCATCTTTGTGTTTTTTAATTTTTTATACATTATTTAATGCTGGGACATTATTTGCTTTAAACTGTAATACCAATATCAGATTCATATTCATTGAGAAAAAAAATGCTTCCAAAAGACCAATTCATCACAAACTATATCGTTTTTTAATATTGTTCATGATTAATGTTAAAATTATATTTGTTCATGTAATTGTAATACTGCACATGCACATCTGTGTATCTTTTCTTGACTTGTACATGGATATAATATAAATAAAATTGTTAAGAAACTTTTTATAGATCACTGCACATTATTGTTTCATTCAACAAGAGTTTGTATGACTTGATGGAATTCTGCCTAATTCAAATTAGAACAAATATAAAAATATATATAGGACTTACTTGCAATGATCAATCCTTCCTTCAGTGTAGATGTGTATATAATAAACCCTGTTTAGTGGAATCAAAAATTCAATACTACAAAATGCAAAACCAAAGTACTTTTGAAGGATTTAGTATGTAATTTCAATGCAATAATTACCGAATCTAAGTCTAAGTAAAATATTAAAATAGCAGCAAAACTACTATGTTATAATTTGGCTTTATAATTTATTAGTATTTTAAAATCACCTGTATAGCATTTTAGTGCAATTATAAACACATTCTGGATACTGTAAGTACTGTAACAATTAGTATTCAATTAGTAACATGAATTCAAAAACGATTGCTCTGATACTGATTATTTTTTTGTTATAGACCAAAAATTTGCAAGTAACTAAAGGCTTAACTTAAACTTAAAGGGTTTCTGTTCAAATGGATTTAAACAATGTAAGAGATATACAGAAACTGGTCAATAATAAATCTTTATTTCTTGAAGAAGGAACGCTTCAGTTCAAATACAAAAATAAAGTATTTCTGTTAGAATTTATTTGCTTGATCAGAGAATCACTCAACAGCTAAACACAATGCCGTAGTATATAGACACTGTGGGCCAATGTGAAGATAATTTTAACAAGTCAAGTGAATACTTAAAATCACATGTAAAAATCTAATACTACAAATAGCCATAGCTTGTACTTTGTATTGAGTTGTGATTTGAAAGCAGGGTGCAAAAGAAACTGAAACTTTGGGCAGGATGCTAAATTTGGTGTTGTGTTATTCACTGCTGTAAAATCAGGGCATCAAATCTTTCCATTGACCTCTGAGTATTACTATTAATATTACTGATCCAGTGGTACTTTTTATTGCCTGGTGATACTGTTGGACATGTTATGGCATCTTCTCATTCGGTGTCCACAAAGAGCTTTTACTTTTAAAAAGTTTTGTTCATGACCTGCTCTGGGCATCATAAATGATCACATCAACTCCCATAAAGTGTGCGGTGTGATTTCTATTGTGTATTGTTAGCAAATCACCAGATGCCCTTTTGTGTTTCTGGTAACTCATTCTGCATGCACCTTTCCTTTGGCTAGAATGTTCCCACAAGATTTCCTTTTGAAATTCTTAAAGCATTATTTTTTTCAATATTTCTTATTTTATACACTACCATTATTAATTTAAGATTCTCTAAACCACAAAATGTGTTCTGTGCTGAACCTGACTAGTTATTATTTTGATAAGTGGGAGGTTCAGTCTTCTTAAGCAAATTGTTCAAAGTGACAGATTTATGAAGAGAAATCCGGTCAGGGTCAGTTTAGGGATCTACCAGCCAGTCAGATTTATGACGTGTAATGCTGCCAGATTTGTAAAAATGTATGGATTTGCAGGAGTCGAAATCTGGTGTATCTTTTTTACAGTAAGCTTATCCTTATCACAAGTGGGACGTGGTGGTCGAGAGGTAGCGCTCTCGACTGTCATACCGATGGTCACGGGTTCGAATCCACACGAAGGTGAGGATTTGCTCTCGCGGCCTGAGGAGTCCCCGAGTCACCCAGCTCCGAATGGGTACCTAACTAGACAATAGTTAGGCGGCTGGGGTAATGCGTGGAACCCCTATAGCCGTGGCCTGTGACCGCTGCATCACTTGCCAACAGATCATCTCTCATGGTCTGTGGACGCAATTATCTTCTGCATAGAAGGAGCGTCTGTATATCTAAGATAAGATATTTATCAAGTTCTAGCCAACTTTTTATTTAGATAGAAATAATTTGAAAAAACATATTATTTCTGCCTCAAGAAAGTATTTCAAACTGGTTTAATTGATACTAATACAAATTACAAAATAGAAATGTTTCATTTTCTTTCAGCAGAATTTCAGATGAATTTAATTTTTTATGGAGAGAAATATGTATGAACTTAGACATCATTTGCACTGAAATTTCAAGTAAAAGTAAGATAAATATGAATTTTTGTTGTTGTAGAAACTGATTAACCTTAAGCATTTTGTGCAAAGCAGTGTTACATTTATTCATTTATAAATTCTTCTTTTTTTTTTAAAAAAAATTAACTAATTCAGAAATTGACCATCAAAAGTTAATTGAAATGCTTGTTCAAATATTTGAGTAAATATAATTAGTTGATTAAAAAAATATGTATACTTTCAGTTTATAGTATATGTGTTTGTGATACTTTTTTCTTCATATCACTGCTCAACTTGAAATATAAATATTAAATAACTATTTTTAAAATTTAATTTTATCACACCTTTATTATCATTTGATATGAACATTTTATTTAACTGCCAATTATATACCTCATAGGAGTTATTAAGATGTATAGTATTAGTATATATCACTACTATCAACTGTTATTCATTTATTATGATTTATTGAATTTTAATTTATCTTAATTTTAAAATTTTTCTTTTTTAAAAAAATAGTAATAGTTAAATATCTCTTTATTCCATTTGGAGTTTTAACAAAAATTACAGTGTCCCTTTTCAATCCACTCATTAATAATGGTAGATTTTCTGAGGTCTTACTAACTAATCCTAAGTTTTGATATATATCGGCATTTTACTCCCACAAATAATTGTTTATTCAAAATCAAATTAAGATAAAAAATATTTAAGAATTTTTCAGATCCTTGCAATTATAATTAACAGCAGCAGTACACTGGCCTCTATAAGTAAAGCAAAATCATTTGATAGATACAGAACCACTTCAACAGTGGATGATGGTTTTCAAACCCAAAAATAAAAGAAATTTATCAGAACCCAAAAATAAAAGAAATTTATCAGAACCCAAAAATAAAAGAAATTTTTCATTGTATGAGGAAAACCCGCATAATGACCAAATGAATGAGTCACTAAGAAACTAATACTTCTAGCAATATAATTATTATAATTGTAAAAACTTAGCAATGATTCACTATGCTGAAAGCAAGTGAATGGTACTTAGCCAAAAAGTTCATTGCTTTGCTGCATTTTTTTTTCCAAGGTTTCTAATTGTAGTTTATTCTGCAAAGTCAGAGTTGGTCTTTATCACTATTGCTTAGTACTAAGTACGCTATTAAGATCTAATATTATTAATATTATGCATATGTACATGTAAGTATATATTATAATGTTTAAAATGCCTTCATTTAGCATTCTGATCAAAATAAAGAACTTCCTAATATTCCATGTACCAGATCTTATATCTTATCAACTTTAAAACTCCTATAACTAATAAATTCAAAGTAATTTTTAAAACAGCAACAAAAAAAATAATTTAATGTCTTTAATTTGTATAATTTATTCTACATTTTTACATGTAGTTCAAATGTTGAAAATAAGGTGTTTAAAGAGTAAACTCATCACATCGATGATATACATCTTTAATCTCATTGCAGATTGAGTGAGGGCTAATCTTTTTTTTTTCACAGCAAGCTAAACAAAATCTTTCATGATTGAATCTAATTGGATGTAAAGAGTTGTTACTGGATTAAGTCCTGATTCAAAGCAATTGTAGAATTCACTTCAGAATATTAGACAAATTTCTTTGTCTAACTTGCTGTAAAAATAAAAATACTGATAGCCCATTCCTTGTCATTAACAGGCTCATTGAAATAGCAGCAGTTATAGCATCATTCAAAACTGCTTGAGAATCCAAGGTGCTGTTAAAAAAGAAAAAATATGGGCACATAAGACATAAGCTTTTTTAAACTAAGTGTAAACAAAAAAAGTTGATATAATAAATGTAAACAAGGTCCTAGTAAGGTTGTTAAGACTGCTGGTTTTTTGAGGACCTGTTAACAGTTTTAAAAAAAGACTGGTTAACTGTCGGTCCATATTTTTACTATGAAGAAAATGGATCAAATTTTCGCCTTGCGTCATCTGATTTGACATCATAGCGCCCAAAATGTACAGACTCTAGTATTTCCGTCAAAACAGCCAATTAAAAAACAGTAATATTAAATTTTTATTTTATGTAATAAAAGTATTAAAATGACATGTTTTCAAATGTTGTCTAGTCTGTTTTTGCGGTTTGGTTAACTGTTTAAAAAAGCCTGTTTTAGTGTCAGGAGGTATATATCCTTATTTTTTTAGAACCAACAAGGAAAGGCCTCAAATTTTCACCTCAAAATGTCTGCTGTTGACATCAAAGCGCATGTGACATCAAAGCCCCCTTGCGTTCAGATTTCATGCGCTGTGCTTCTTTCCCAAACACGTAAAATACATTTTTAGAAAACAAAATAATAATTTTATATCAATGTGGTAATTTTAAGACTAATGCCTTTGACTTGCACGTACTTAGCTGGAAAACTGTTGATGAAAGACCGAAATCAAATTTGAGGACCAGTGAACAGTCGAGTGCTACTAGTAAAAGATCTATGTAATATAAATAGTGACACTCAGGCTTTGTTACTTCAGGTACTATAATTCGGCAACTAAGCAAATACATTAACTAAAGATTGTTCACTAGCCAAACTCCACTAACAGTGATGATGTGAATTTTTATATTATTTTTTAGGCCGGAAAATAAAGAAAACTCTTTGATGTTACTGTCGCTCACGTATTGGCTCTGGTATTCTGCTGCAAACAACAAAAAATTTACTCTGGGTAATAAGCTAATAATGACTAAATGAAGTTACAGTTAACCGGTCCTTAACCCAGGACCGGCTAGCCATTTATATTAATTTATAACCTTAGTACTTAATATTAAGGTTGTTAAGACCGCTCGTTTTTGATGACCGGTTAACCATTTTAAAAAAAGACCAGTTAACCGTCGGTTCAAATTATAGTAATTTTTGTGCACCCAATTTTCGCCCCGTGTTCCTGTTGTCTGATTTGACATCCAAACACCTATTATGTACCGACAGCTAGTGTTAACCTCTGCTAAGCTACCGTCAAAACAGCGAATTTTTAAAAATTTACATTTTTTATTTTAAACATTTCCACAAAGAAGTAAACCATAATGATTAATATTAAACTTTATGTATTAACAGTATTCAAACAGCATGTTCACAAATGTTGTCAAGTCAGTTCCTTTGCGAGGACTGGTTAACCCTTTATAAAAAGACAGTTTTACTGTCCGGTCCGTATTTTTCCATATTTTTTTGAGAACCAACAAAGAGAGTGTGTATCAAATATCGACTCGAGCAGTCTGATGGTGACTCCAAAGAACATATGACATCACCGCCCGCTTGTGTTCAGCTCTGATGCCCTGTGCACCTTTTCCAACGCTCACAAAATACTTTTTTCAGAAAACATAACATTTTATATCGATGTGGTAATTAGTAATTTTAAGTCAAATGCCTTTTAAAACTGTCAATATTTGACCGAAATCAAATTTGAGGATCGTTAAACACTCTGTTAATAGTACTGTTAGGCGAATGCTTCTGATTGTGGCATCAAAACCCCCTTTCCGGGTTCCCCGCTTGTGTTCAGCTCTTTTCCACGATGCCCTCAATTCAGTGATTTTTTTTTAAAATCCAAAGAATTAAGTAAACAGTGATGGTTTTATAGTCATTTTTTAAAGGACTGGTGATTGACCGTTCTAAAAAATAGGACCGTTAAAGTTCATTAAAAGTTAGCGAGGTATTTTTCCTTAGTTTAAAAAATCCACGACTGACACCTCGCCTCGCCACGTCCATTGGGAGGTCATGTTTACCTCTCTTTTGGGTGATGCCGGTCTACTCACGTATTAAAAATTAATTAAAATTATAAAGCTCAAGAGTAAACAGTGATGATAAAATGGAATTTATTTAAAAACCATATTAATTTTCAATCGTCAACTAGCCAGAATAATTGAATTTTGCGGCGCACACGTTCCCCCCCATTTTTTCTGATCAAATAGGGTTTGAGTTAAGCTCGCCGTGCTCCCCTTCCAACGCATAACAATAACATTTACATTTTTAAAAAAAGAAAATATCAGTTACGATATAAATGTGATCGATTTTATCTATTTAAATAATTTAATAGATTTAAAAATTTACCAATTAATCGAGAAATTAATCGTTAATTTTCGCAGCTCTAAAATTTTTATTTGAGAAATTTTTTCTTGATTAAATTTTAATTCCGTTGCCTACCTGCTCTAATTAAGCCGCAGAAAAAGCCAAACGCCAAAACATTTTGCACTGTCACCATTCGGGCCATTTTGGTTTCCTCATCCATTTTTTTTTTATCTTCATCAGCATCACCTCCAGCTCTTTGCATTCGAATCATTTTCTAAAAATTAAAAAAAAAATTCGTCAAAAAAAGCGTTAATCATTAATTTACTGTACATAATAACCTAAGATTCCCACCAAAAAAAGTCTCATATTTTTATTCCACTTTTTTAAAACTATATTTTCACAAAAAAAACTACCTCACTGTAAGTAATTAGCCTACACGATAATAAATATTTATTTTCATTGTTGAAAATATAGTTTAAAAATGTGTAATAAAAATATTTTTGTATATAGGGATTCATTTTATCATACTATGTCAATTCGAAAAGTTGAAATAGTAGGAACTTTTTGCAGGGCTTCTACAATAATATAAAATTTCAATACTTTATCAGTTCTTGAAACGGACTATGAGTCATGAGTACTATGATTAAAACTATTTTAAAAGTATTTAACTTAGGCCTACATTGTAATAAAATGGTAAAATGGTAAACAATGTGTGAAAAAGGTCAAAATTTGTGGTGGATAATTGATATACTTATACATTCATTTAATTATTTATATCAAATATAAAAACTGATTAATTTGTACTATTACTATTGCCGGTAGTTAGGCCTTTACTATTCATTTAGTTTGAGTAGGCTAGGCTATAAGAAGGCTTAACTTTAAGTTAGTGTCTTATTTGTCTAGCTATACAGACACTCCTTCCACTTCTATACAGAAGATTAATGCATACACAGACCATGCCAGCCTGTTGTAAAGTGATGAAGCCAATGACGCGTTCACAACCCACGGCTAGTATTAGAGTTCCACGTATTACCGAGCCCCCTTTGTGTCCCTAACTAGTGTAAGGTACCCATTCGGAGCTGGGTAGACTCAGGGACACCATCTGCCACAGGCACAAATCCCTGCCTTTACAGTACAGGGATTCAAACTCGCGACTAAGGTTGTTAAGACCGCTCGTTTTTGAGGACCGGCTAACCATTCAAAAAAAGACCGGTTAACCGCTCGTCCTTATATCCCTAATGTTTTGAGAACTAACAAGAGAATGTTGTCGCCTCAAGTCGTCTGATGGCATCAAAGCCCGCTTCCCCCCCCGCTTGCGTTCAGCTCTTTCCGCATTGCCCTCAATTCATAGCATTTTTTTTTTAAATCCAAAAAATTAGCTAAACAGTGATGGTTAATTGTCTTTTTTATATTTTATTTTGAGGACTCGTAGTTCACCGGTCTAAATAAGAGGACAGGTTCAATCGTTCGTTAAAATTAGCGAAGTATTTTTCATTAGTTTAAAAAACCAACGCCTCGCCCCGTCCGTTGTGGGTCTAAATTCTAAATAAGAGGACAGGTTCAATCGTTCGTTAAAGTTAGCGAGGTATTTTTCATTACTTTCAAAAACCAACGCCTCGCCCCGTCCGTTATGACGTCATGTTTACCTCTCTTGTGTGTGATGCCGGTCAACTCGCGTATTAAAATTAATAATATAATAAAATTATAAAGCTATGGAGTAAACAATGATGATAAAATGGAATTTATTTTTTAAAGAAACATATTATTTTTCAATCGTCAACTCGCCAGAATAATTGAATTTTGCGATTCACACGTTCACCCTCCCCGTTTTTTTCTGTTCAAATAGGGTTTGAGCTACACTCGCTGTACTGTTAATGTGGTAAACAAATGCCTTTGATGGGCAGGAAAACTGTCACTAAAAGACCGAACTCGAATTTGTGGGCCGATTAATCACCCGGTATCTTTGCTACGTCTTTCAAATACCTCTCGTAATATAGGTACATGTACTTCACTAAGCGGCGTGCGCCAATACGTTTTTTGAATGCCTGAAATGGACTATAAACCGGTGATCAGAAAATGCGGATAGGTCACGGGGTCATATGCTTTTATAGCTTTCTTTGTCTTTATAAGAAACAGGCTATAATAAATATAAATAGAAACAGCCTCGGCCTTGACCGTTGTTGACATCAAACCCGCACTGTTAGTAACTATTACTTGTGAACTTCAGTGAAGCAAGGCTATAACGCGTCATGTACGCACGCTTACAGCTTCGAGACTGAAGGTTTGATTAGTTTGAATGCTAACCTAGTCTAATTGTCAGCTGGATCGTGGTATCGCTTTCACCGTGACAAAGCGAGAGGGAGAGGCGCGTTACGGCTTGTTTTGTTTTTTTTCACTACGTTACCGCTAGTTTGTTGTTTTTTTTTTTGTGTTTGTTGTTGTTTTTCGTTTCACGGTCCTGCGGTCCTCCATACAGAGGACCGATCCTGATCTATGGACCGGCTAACCGAATAACCGTTAACAAGCTTACTCGCGACCATCAGTATGCTAGCTGAGCGCGCATGCCACTCAACCAGTGCATGTTATTGACATAGTTGACTTGGTAGGGACAGTGTCAATTTAAGTAAAATGTGAGCTGCAGTTTGAGTTAAATTTACAGCATAGAGTCCATAAAGTCGTCACGCTCAAGAGGTGGGGAGGGGGTGTAAAATGTGTTACAGTTTGATGAGTTTGTTGTGGGGGGGTTGTCAGAGCGTGTGTTTTATATTTAATTATTTATTATTTTGTTAATAAAAATAAAAAAATTTTTTGTAAGTATGGGCCAAATCGTACAATCCCGACCGTGACGTCATGACGCTATCGGTCGCCGGTAATGACCTCATTGAGCATTGGGCTTGGGTCACGGTCGGAATAGTGTAATTTCACCCAAGTATGATGTATTGGGGGGGGGGGCAAAATTTGTGACAGGAGGGATGGGGGGAGTTAAAAATGGTCAAAAATAGCCTAATGAACTTTATGAACAACTCAATACAAGAACTGACTTCTGTAGATTGGTAAAAACTCAAAGAGTAAGAGTCAGTCACACACAGACAGAACAAAACGGCTACGCTACGGCCACGGCGTAGTACTATTAATGTTAATGTTAGTAGTTACTAGTACTACTAGCAGAAGTTTGTAACTATTAAGTGTAAGTCTATTAGTAATTAGTAGGCCTTGGCCTTAGTTATAATTATAATAGTACTATTACTAGTACTAGAAACTAGAAGTGAGCTAGTAAGTACTAGTACTAGTATTGCAGTATTGCTAAGTTACTAGTAGTAGGCGTAGGCGTAGGCTACGCAGACGCAACAACGGCGTGATTGAAATTAAAAAAGGTAAATATTTAAAGAAACCCATAACATTTATCATAAAAACATAGCAAAGTATTGAAAACAAAATAATCATCCATATTTAATTAATTATTACATATTGTTAAAAGAGTTCAACAAGAGTACGTGGACGTCAAATCTTCAACTTCAATGTCAAGTTTGCTTTCAACATGTGAATTTGAGTAGGGTACGTAACGGTAAGGACAAAATCAAACTGACTACCGATGTTTGTGAACAATAAAATTAAATCAAAACAAGTTTACTATATATTTACTTGTTTTTCGCTCTTTGAAATTTAAATAACGTGTAATTTATATGTTTTTATAATGATTTTCAGTCTATTTAAGTGGCGAACACGAAATATAGGCCTTTTTAAAAGTTTTTAATATTAATTTAGTCTTTAGTAAAGGAAAAATCTAAATAATATGTTATGTCGTCTTGATTCTACAATTATTAATCCCGGAAGAAGCATTTGTTTACTTTGGCGACTAGACTTCGAAAATGTTCTTTTAAGAATTTCTTTAGAATTATCACCGCCAAAGAAACAAATATGAATGCCATTAAACGAATTCTTATTTCATTTATAATCCTTTACCATGCTCTTTATATTTGTAGGTGCATTTAAAATAATTGAATTTATAGCATACGCTTATTTTATAGGTTTACGTTTATATTTTGATTGGGGGCCGTCCATTCATAAATAAATCATTAAGTCATTAATAAGTAACAAAGTACGTCACGCTCCAGTGGGGGGCAGGGGGTGTAAGACAGTTTGTGGCACAGGGAGGGGGGTGTCTGGCCATGTGTGACGTCACGGTGTATTTATTTTGTTCGGAGTGTCTACTGCTACGACAAAGTAACGGCAGACAACCCGCGCGGATGTGGCTGGTGCTACGACATGTCGTAACGCCAGCAACATCCGCCTGGGTTGTCTGCCGTTACGACATGTCGTAAACAATTTTCTGTATTTTCAATTATGCTTTTACTAATACTAAAATACTAAACTATAATTCTCATAATGAAATATCATGATCACTAGATAAGCTTATTAATGAATTTTAAAGGATTACAAAGAATCTAGATTGAGCCATTAAATGAAAAACAGTTAAAAATTTAAAAAATTACATTTTCTCAGCAACTACGCTAGATCAAATGTTAGTACGGTTGCTTCGGAAATGATATTACATTATTGATAGCAGGATCGAATCCCGCTGCCGTCTTGATTTTTTTTAAAAAACATTTAATTTATTTATTATTATATTTTTAAAATCATAATGAGTATGCTGATAATTTTTGTTATTATTCTGAAAAGCAGATACGTTGAATAAATCTGTTAAAATAAAAATATTTAGATTTTAGACATGTCGTAACGCTAGCAACATCCGACCGGGTCGTCTGCTGCTACGACAGTCGTAAAAATGTGATATGT
>MUZC01000665.1:62903-92351 GCA_002072015.1 Radix auricularia | reverse complement strand
TGTGACGGGGAGGAGGGGGGAGTTAAAAATTGTCAAAAATAACATGACGTACTTTATGGATGGCCTCTTGTGCATTAGTATGATTATTACTGTTACTGACTGTTAGTAGTGTTTGTGTTACATTTCATTTTAATTTAGTAACATTTACTAAGACTACTTCTTTTACGGTAATCCTGCAGTTTTAGCATGTATATTATTTAGCAACAAATTTTAATTTTATTGTCGGAACTTTTGTTTTTTAATTTATTAAAGGCATTAATTTAATCATTAATATATATTTATATATAAATATTTGGCTAAAACCTATATCTCCGACCGGAGCGTCGCGTCTCTTCTGATTTTTTAGGGTTTGGGTTAGGTTTAGCTTTAGAATTTCGAAAAATTGATGATTTTTAGGGTTTGGGTTAGGTATAGCTTTAGAATTTCTGAAAATTGAAGATTTTAGGGTTTGGATGGCCGCCGATAAGGTCGGCCCGGTCGGAGATATAGGTTTTAACCAAATATTTTTTCATTATACAGCAATTTTTTTTAAAAAAAACATTTTAATTACTAAGGGATTTTTTCGGCTCTTGAAGATACATAATCGGAGTAGGATACATCCATTTTGTTTCTATAGCACCCTGCTTGTTAGAATTTTTACCCAGAAAGACACATGCTAAAATAAATTTAATTACTGAGGTCTTCAGTGAAGATGTTGTTATTTTTTAAATATCATGAAACCAGTGACGAAACAAGAAATTTTAATAATAATAATAATATTTCTATTTGGGTGTGGATGGGTTGCCTGAGGAAACCAGGAAAACCAACACTTTATCAACATTTAAAACTCTAATAAGAGTGCATGACTAGACTCAAACCATAAATAAACATAGGACGCAATAATCTTCTGTATAGAAGGAGCATCTGTAACAGAAAAGATAGATATTTCATGGAGTTATCAATCCATTCATTATTATAAAGATGAAAATGTGTTTGTCAAAGAAATTTCTGGAGACGTTAAAAAAAAAGTTTGTAATGGGTAAAAGGGGGCAGAGGTGGGGTCAATTTATTCTGATGATGTGTGGGAAGGAGATTTAATTAGTCAAACTTCATATAAAAAATATTTTCCTTAATTAATTGCTCAAGAACTTTTAATATTGCATTGCAGTACGGAAAATTTCATTTGGCATCTTACTGTGACAACTTGGCAAGTAGGGTGATAAATAAACAAAATTGTCGTATTGTGTTTGGACTATGTATCATTGAGAGAATAAATGCCTAAGAAGTTTTTTAAAAATTAAAAAATAGTGCTATAATAGCTAAAATACAGCTGATATTAATGCATTTAATAGTTTAAAAACGAAAGTTCACATGACAAAATTGAAATTGGCTGCAAAATAATACACGTGTAAAAACTGCAGGATTACCATTACTCATACTTATAATTTAATTTTGATAATTTTATTAATATATAATATATACCTCGGTATACATCTGCTTTGGTATAAGTCCAACTTTGTATATGGCCTCTTTGGACGTAAAACATTTTGCTTGGTATACGACCTTTGTTTTGAATACAACCCATGTGCTAGAACTTGTATGGGGTCGTCCATTAATGATGTCACACATATTTTTATTTGACAGGGGTGTGCATGTTCTTGAGAGGAATCTCCATTTGCTTAGTATTTTAGGGAGTTTTTTGGTTTTTGTGCTTAGAGTATGAGTTAACTAGGACTGTAAACTATAGGAGTGTTATGAAGATGTTCCTGGAAGTAAATGATGATACTGGTGGGAAGTATTTCAACATAGTGATAGGTTCTGCCTCGCTACCATTTACTCCTAAAGTATTCATATATTAAACATATTGTTGAGGAGAGTGTATGACTACTTTTCCGTCACTGAGAACAAAGGAGAGCACGCCGCTGAAGTTATCCCAATGTTGAAAAACAAAGTTTACCGCCATGTTGCGAAGTCATGTTTGAAAAGAAAGTGGGAAAAGAACAGTAAAAAAACATAAACATTTTAAAAATTTTAAATATAATGTCTCAGAGGCCAGAGGGGGCTTGACTCAGGACCTTCCGCTTGTTTAAAAAAAAAAAAAAATCTCTTACAGACCATGAAGGTCCATGGGAGCAAGTGAAGTAGCGTTCACAAGTTTCATTGACCTCTAACGAGCATGGGATTGTGTGGTTAGCACAATGCCCTGGGGCCTTGCCAGTACCACGGCTCAAACTCGCGACTCGAGTTCTTGCAGCGGTTTGGTAGTCCAACTCGCTACAGCTTAGACCACCGCACCCCTCCTTCCGCTTGTTAGTCAGATGTAATAACCCCTCCAGTACAAAATGCATGTCATTTGTGAAGGAACAATGAAGATGAACTCAAAAATCATCAATTATCACGATAACCCCTCCCCCCATTCCTTCTCCAACACCTATTCTTGCCAACCATTAACTGATTGGTCGACCACCCTGGTGAGGGTCAATCGTCATGCTTGTTTGCACTTTGCACATACTTGCTTTGTTGAATTATATATAGAGAGATAAATATAACTATAGCAATCAAATCATTATCAACAGTAAGTCATTATCATTAGGCTAGACTAAAAGACTAAGTCTAAGGGACTTACTAAGTGTTATTAGTACATGTATTAGCAAGTATTATTACTGTTATTTTGTATGATATCTTATGCTTATATTTTATATTACAGACTTTTGTCCTGTTAATTTTGAATATTCTCTATCAATTATATATGTAGGAATGAATCTTACTCTTACTTCTTACTAGTTTATTTATGTTTTCTTTGGTTGATGGGTGTTATACATCACACAGTACAAGATGCATATTCTAGTATAGGTCTGACCAATGTGTGATAGCCAGGTAGCAATTTATTTTTATGTTCTTATTATTACATTTATAAAAGTTTTATTTTTATAAAGCAAGCTTAAAGTTTTGTTGTATTTTATTAAATACTTTACTATGGAGTATGGAGATTCCATGCTAATTTATTATTACTTCTTTAAATTGAATTATAACATTTTCATCATTTAATATAGTTATTAATTGTTATTGTAATTTACAAATTACAACAGTTACAAAGCATCATTATAATTAACATCGAAGCAAAGACTTTTTAAAAATAGTATTACAATATATTAAATTTTAGCATCAGGGGAAGCTCAAGGTGGGTACAAAGTGTGATCATCACACAGGTGGCAAAAAAAATTTGTTCTGTACTCTTGCTATAATTTTCCAGAGGGAAATAATTGCCTATTTTCACCCAACCTAACAATGTCTAGCACCGGCACTGCATAGCATTATTTTAGCATATATCATTTACTCTTTAAAGTTTACTTATTTATATTGGTCAGACCTAGTTTTAAAATGTAATATAATCTCCTCTTGCTGTGACTGTGAGCGCCTTAGTCTTCAAAGATTTTAATTATACTATACTGTATTATGTTATATAAATTTAAAATGCTTATAAAATTGCATCTAAATCCTCAGATTTATAAATTATTTACTCTAATTAGTAAGTTATCAATTGACCTTAGATTCCCCATGATTAAGATAATAAATTTGATAATTTCGATTGGTCATAGTATTTTACACAGTTGAATAGGGAAAATCATGTTGATAATTTTATTTTAGTTGTCAATGTGAAAGAACACACTTCTCAAAAAGTTTGTTAACGATTAGTCTGTTAAAGAGTAGGACCAGTCATGTTTTATCTGGACGACTTATCCCTAGCTTCAATTTGTCCATGTTAGCATATTACTCAGATTTAATTTTTTTGGTCAAATCTTAAATGTCAATTTAAAAATAATTCCGGCAAGCTGATATTTATAAAATAATGTTGCTATTCGCTTATCACTTATCATCACTTTTTTTTTTTAATTTGCTGCGTGGATGGGCATTACACAAAAGAGCTAAACTCTAGCAAGGGTGACATTAAAGCACCAATAAGGTCATGAACGGGCAACATGGGTTTAGGGCTTATATTCTTATGTTATCTTATGAGTTTTATGAATTCAAGAAAAAATACCTTGCTACTGCTAACAAATGAGTAACCAGCATTTTTTAAAACTGTTTATCTGTCACCAAAAACAAATAGTCTTTAAAAAATTACAACTAAAAGTAATTTTAGTTTAAATCCCTACAGGGCTTCAAAACCTTTTAATATTCTACAAATCTGTGTTCATTTTCATAAATTTAATTAGTCTACCAACATTATACTCATCCTGTGATTTCAAGATTATTTCCTGGGAAATATACTGATAACAAATATTGAAAGAATGATATTTGAAATATTTGGTTATGAAATCATTAATTTTAAAAAGATTTAATTGACCAACTCTATAAAATTATTTCTTGTATACAGCATGCGCACCTTTTAATGAGTTTAAAAAAACTAAATTTTAAGATGAGTTAAAAAGTTGGTGACTTGTTACTTCATTTTCCCTGGTAATGAAAAATAATATAATACTGTAATATACTTTTGAGACAAACTTTGATTTTAAACATTACTGTATTTTGCATATTATCTTATCTGTTGCAGATGCTCCTTCTAAACATTCTGGACTATATTTACAGATTCATATTTCATGTCTTAAAGCTTCCATTAAGCATTTATGATAGGTCCATTGCAAATTTTTTAAAAAGTTGATGTACATGTAATATGAAATGTTATGATTGGGCCTGTTGAAATAAAGTATGGAATTTAGTGAATTCTTTTTTTATAAGTAGTAGTTTTATTTTTTCTTACATTTATAAAGTTGGAGTTATTAAAATAAGCAATGGGGCAGGAAAGAAATGAGAGGTTGGTGGTCTGCCAAAGGCAGTTCTCAAATATGATAAGTAGTGGGCTGAAAAATGTGTTGGCCGTCTCAATGAAGTATCCCCATTGAAAGTATGGTATTAAATGAAACCAATATCATTTTTTAGTCAACATGCAAGTAAATAATGCAGACCTTGATTGTTATTCTAATACTTTACAAAAGAGGGGAGGGTGAGCTATGGCTATGTCTCACTATCAAAAAAGATTGGACTGTCAACTTTTGTTTTATGATCTTTTTTGTTTTTCTACTGTCATTTTTAGCAGTGAGTAATTCCTGCCTCCAGCCTTAATTCAAATTCCATTTCAGGTTATCAAAATAAATGATTTCATGAAGAAGATAATAATTAATGAATTTTTTTTAAAGTTTAAATTTATTAAATTAGTACTCAAACTTTCTAAAAAAAATCTTTATGAAAATGAATTAATATAATTTAATTTATTTTTAATAAATAGATGCTGAAACAGTTGAGGATTATATATGCAGTCAAAAGTTTAAGGGATCCAAAGTGGACTACAAGGAACGTTCGTGTGTAGAAGGAGAATCAGTTGGTTGTGAAGATCCCTTTCCATACCATAACATAAGGGATTGTTTGAAAGATTTTTATGGTATTCAAAACAAGAGAATGTTATTAGAAATAAATTAAATCAGATAAAATAATTTAATGAAAGGTACTTTTTGATACCTCGAAAACTTTAATATTTTCTAAATACATGTATAATTATAATTTTTTTAATCTGGCAAAGTGAATTAATATTAATGCTTGGTATTTTCTTCCAAGGTCAAGGCAATGTATGTGAACAAGTCAACCCCTGCAAGAATCATGGAGTCTGTTCACCCATACTGACAGACAATCACACTAGGACATTTAAATGTGAATGTGCCAGTACTGGTTTTTATGGACAAAGATGTGACAAAAGTAAGCCATGATTGTTCATATATAAAACTTTAAAAATTATTATTTCTATTATTTGAGAGCATCTCCAATTTTGTAAGAATTATAAAATTCCAAAAATTTACCCCCTTTAAACATTTTTTTCAGAAGCAAGTTCACCCAATTCAAATAATTTTGCCTCTAAATGCAAACCTTCTACCTCCTTGTCATAGGGAAATAATCATTTGAAAATCATGTAAACTTAAATCATCTTATTAGTCGTAAAATGAAATATTGAGTGTTAACCAGTTTTGAGAATGTGTGCCTTAACTTGATATTGTTATAGCAATACCTGATTAAACCAAGTGTGCAATGCTCACACTAGAGTTTACTTACATGTCTGGTTACCCAAACAACCAGTTATTTATATCTCACCTACCATTACCTTAGAGCTGATTATTATTTGTATCTCTCTTTATCTTGAGACCAGGGTTTGAAAAGAAAATGGTATTCATACTTCTTTTATACTTTTTAAAATTACTTACTTGAGAACCCTAGCAAACTATGGGGCCATCAATAAAGTATGTCACGCTATTTTTTACCATTTTTAACCCTGTCACAAATCTCGGTACCCCCGCCCCCCTCGAAAGTACATCACACTTTCAATCAAAATTTTTTTTTGAACAAAATAATTAAAATTTAATATAAAGCTTAGTGATCTCACACATTAACATACCCCCCACCCCTTCCACATACTACCTTGGAGAATGACTTTCTTTATGGACGGCCCCTATGCTACTAATTGTATATAACTGGAAAGAGGCTTAATTCACTACGTCTACGTGTTTGTATGTTTCCAGCTATATGAAAAAACTTGAATCTTAATAAATATGGGGGATCCCAAACTTTTTAAATTCATTAATTATAAATAAAATATTTAAATATTTAAAGCTAGAGCAAAAATGTATAATTGATAGGGTTTAGGTCCAGCATTTTGAAATTAATTTAAGATGGTGTCATGAGGCAATATTAAGTTTTCAGGCAATTGCACAGTGAGTGATGATGCTGATGTAGCTATTGCTTTCAGTCTATAAAAACAATCATCGATTCCCCAATCAACTGAAGTGATTTTTTAATTTAGATTTTGTAAAATGTAATCCCCTATTTCTTTTTTGACAGAATGTCCCAAAGATTTGTCAGCCAGAAATCCACAGTGGTTACCTTGCTTACAGATTTAATATCAGATGTAGCCGAGTTAATAATTTAAATCCATTTGTTCCATTATAAAATATATACCATTTAATTTATCTATGCATTTGTATAGCTTTAAATATAACTCAAACTCTATATTTATTTGAATGAAAATAATGGTGTTCTAATTAATAATTGAATCCTAAGATAACTTATTTTAATTTTCTATGGTGAATGGTTATAATACAGGCTTTTATTTGTTTAGATTCTCAGTTTGGCAAATAGTCTGTTGTATTACTTGTATAGAGAATTTCAGTGTTGACTCTGTATGGCCACAGGGATAACAATAAGGGTTACAGAGTCAAAACTCCTTTCCAACCAGCCTCAGTAGAGCTGGTGTGTAGTACAATTGAAATAACAAAATTAATTAACACAAGTGAAAGTTTCATTGCTTACTGGCCTTGTATGCATGACTTGTAAACATAAGATTAAGAACTAATTAACTGGTTTTGAGAGTTAAGATATCTAACCAAAAGAATCATAAACATGATGTCACAAAAATATCATTACAGATTTTATAGCAAAACTAAAATATCCCTCTAAAAATTATTAAAAAAATTTTTAATGATAATTTTAAATACATTCAGTAAGACTGTTTTAATTATTTTCAATATCAGTGAGGTTTAATAAATAGCTCTGCCGTGCTCTACATGTAATTTTATTAAATTTAATGTATAGTAAAATATTTTTTAAACAATGTGAGTGCGCCCCAATTACAGCTTTTCAATTACTAATTTTTAAACAATATATTTGAGTATATTTCAATATGTGTTTAAATCGACCAAAAAAGGCTTAACAATTATTTTAATTCAGCAATTAGCAAAAAAATTCCAATATTATTAGATATATGTACGATATACAATTTTATCAAAGAACTTGATTCAACAGGGCTATTAAAATATTTTAACTTTTCTGTATGTTAATTTTATTGTTAAGGATTAAACTGTCTAATGATTTACCGAACAAAAAGGTGGTTGTTCCTGGTAATGATCTTTATGGACTAATGTTTAATTTTAATTGACATTAACATCCAAATTTTCAACCATTCAGTAAAGAATACATAATTTTAATATGTAATTATTACTTACTTATTATTACTTACTTTGTTTCCAAGCTGTGTTCCTTTTGTGGTCATCTATTTTTTAAAATTATATATAAAAACCTATTTTATACACATGGAATGTCTATACTTTTTTTTTTTAAGCATAATTGCTTTATTTTAAAACATTTATTAGTGTTTAAAAACTGGGATGTGATACATAACTAACATCCTCATTTTTTAGAGAAACTTATTATAAACTTACTCTCATACCCATTCAACTATTTTTATATGATTGTACTGATAATATTTTTCCTCATACATGTATTAAAATGTAAATTATTTTTAATGATTATGATAGTATATGTTTTTATAATCAAATTTTAATTATCTCCTACATTCCACATGATTTTTTTTAACCAGGGGAAAGTATACTATTTTTGATCCAGCATTTAATATAGATAATTATATGATCTTTTATGAACATTCTGCATTAGTGTTTAAGACTATTTTTAACTTTATTTTTCTTAGTATGCCTTTATATTTTTACTTTTATCTTAAACACAGATTTTTTGTTTTAAATGAATCATTCTCGATATCCTTAGAAAATTCGATCCACTTTCAGAGTTCTGAGAGTAATAAAGAAAAGAACCATTTTTTTTTTTTTATAAACTGTTTAGAGTATCTAGTCTCTTATTCTTTAAAATGCAATTATGTTGCTTCTGTAGAATACAAAAGCAAGCAGGACTGGAAGCGGAAGTCAACAACAACAGCTGTAACATATGCAAAACTGCGGAAAACCTATTCAATACAAGGGAGAAGAAAGTTCTCAGGAAAATATATGGACCAACAAAGGATGAGTTCAGATGGAGGATAAGAACCAACCAGGAACTATACAGTCTATATCAGGATACCACAATAGTTGCAGAAATTAAAAAGGGCAGACTGCGCTGGGCAGAACATTTAGAAAGAATGTCAAATGATAGAGGAGTAAAGAGGGTACACCATCAAAACCTCAGAGGAAAACGGCACAAGGGAAGACCTAGGCTTAGATGGATGGATGATGTAGAGAAAGACCTTCAACAACTGGGCATTTTATCAATAACATGTAAAAAATAATAAAATTGAATTTTTACTTTCCTCTTTCAAATAAGAAGAGGTATCGATACACTTGAATTTTAGGTACCCCTGGACAAAATTTATAGCACAAATTATAGATATGTCTATGCCAATTACAATACTGCCTTGTTGACAAATAATTTTATGCTTGTTGAATTTGGTTGGCCTTTTTATTGGTTTTCTGGCACAGCTGAAAACACTTAATGTGATACAATTTGAGACAATAAATTTAATGAAGTTATGAAGAATTCTATTTTAATCAAACAGAGCTTTACCAAATTCATTACCTTCCAATTCCTTATTTTATATTTATATCATTCATTCCTGTTAAATTTTTTTTTGCTCTTTAATTGAGTACAGAATGATATGGATCTCATCTAAAGTTTGAATACAAAATTTAAAAAAATTTTTAAAAAGATTTTTAATTTAATACAATGCATTTTATACTTGTTCTATTGTTTAAAAAAATGTTTTTAAAATTTGGATAAGGATTGAAGGTTAGTTAATAGTTTCAGTAGAAATGAACCTTGAGGGTGTCAATAAATGACATCATGCGTTGGGGGGGGGGGGAATAGGGGCAAGCATTTATGACAATGGGGGAGGGTTAAAGAAATGTGACTCAAATCTTTTAAATAAAATTTCCACTTAACTACTGTAATTCATTGCTTGCAATTTATTTAATGATGTTTTCAATGGCTTCACGCGTGTTATCTGTCAAAGTTCTGACAAACTTCAAGGTATTTTGATACAACTTCTCCCTCTGAACATCAACAAAATGTAAAAAATCATAAAACACCTAAAAAAAAAGAGATTTGGGTTCTTTGAATTAATCAATGACAGGAAGTTAACGCATCTTTGAAATACGCAGACAATATTTACATGTAGTTATCAGTTGAGACAAGTCAATGTTGGTTTTTAAAAATATTTTAAAATTACCGCACCCCTTTTCATTCTCTTCTCCACTCCTATGGCGATCATGTTATAAAAGTACTTGATCTAAATGTTTTTAAAGGTATATTTTAGTCGTTCAAAGATATTTACTGTAATAACAAAACAAAACCAAAAAATTCAAGTTAAGGGTGTGGATTGTAAATCCAGTCGGATTTTAAAAATTTGAATCCAATACATCCCTAGTTACGATATTAAATAGATTGCAGACTTACACTAAATACATATTTATAAGTCAAAAAAGATATTTGCAACATGCTTGTTTTCAATTAGCAAATACAGCTTTTATTTTATTTTTTTTANAACCTTTGTGATGTAATATTGAAGGGGGTGTCTAAGTTTTTGTGATGAGGGGGGAGGGGGTCAATAGTCGACCAAAATTGCTTGACGTCATTTTTGGACGGCCCCCTTGACAATCCTTATCCATTAACTTTCAGTCAAATGTGAGTTACTAAAACATTATGTTAAACCTTTGATTATAATCAGCATTTATTTTCAATAAACATTAAATCAAAGAGCATTTTTATAAAGTGTTGATTTTTTTTTAATGCAACACTAAAATATGTTGTTGTTTACTTTAAATATGACTTGTAAGTGAGAGATATTCCATTACAAATAAAGTAATATAAATATTTTGATATTTTAAACGACTTTATTCCTTTATGCACACAAAATGCGGAAAATAGTTTTAATTTCTTAAATTAAAATGCTTGAGTTAAAAAGATATTGTTATAAGTTATTCATTCAGGATTCACTGCCCTGAAAGAATTAGTAACCTGGAACCAGTGCTTTTTTTCTGAAGAAAAAGGTTCCGGAACGCATATTTATGTCCGTTTTGTCATAAAGAAATAACACTGAAATGAGTGTAGCAAACATAAAATTTTAGATTATATCAAAGAAACAAAATTACAAGGTTTAAACTGTTAAGTTTTATTAACTATGTAGGCTAATCTACTAAAAAGACAACCTTTGAGGTTTTACAGCAAGTTCCACAGTTTTCGCATGTTTTCATCTGACAAATCATCTCGATTTCTTTTCCTGATTTATTCCTGCTTTGACTGTCTACAGCTGAGTGTCTTCCTCAATGTAACCACGAATCAACGTACTTTGAAGGATCGAAAAATGTGAGAGGTGGACCTACCAATCTGATGAATAACAGTGACGAAACTGTTTTTGTCATCAAAGAAGCCCTGGTTGGGGTGATTATAAGATTCATCTGCGAAAATCCTCTCTCGCACTCACTAGAAGAAATAGAAATAGTATGTATAGCACGAATCAACGGAAGCAGTGTTTCTGGATATGTCTTTTCCATAAGGTATTCACGGAATCCATGAATCATTTCTCTTTCATTTAGTTGTAGTCTGTTTGACAATTTTCTAATTTCCATTTCTCCAAATGTTATCTGGTTGGTAACGTTTTCTGACCACTGTTTTTGATCTAATATGCGAGCCCACTGAGCTAATTCAGCATTTTCGTTAGTAAGCAATCTGTTCTCAATTGAGTTCTTTAGTTTTTTGTACAAGGTGTTAGGATCAATAGGAGGATCATTAGGTGAGTTTGTTGTGTGTAATTTAACTCCATGAAAGCTGAGATTCTCGGCGGCAGCTGTTGCAGTTTTATAATATGTGCCTGCATTTTGACTTCTTTCCTCAAAGACTTGTACAAGTGCTTTTATTTTTTTTATTCTCCTTGTATAGATGTATGTTGCGCTCCTGTAGATCCAAGCTCAACTCAGATAATTCCTGAAGAGCATCGCACATTAATCCTAGATCCATTATACATTCTGTAGATGTAATTTTCTTCTTCAGGCCTTCATAAGTGCACTTATCACTTGCGCTTCTTGTTGGATCATTTGTCGCTTCTTCAAAATACTTCACCAGCGCTGCATAATTATTCCACACTGCAAACACCGAACGAAAACTAGATGATACCCATCGCGTGTTTAAAACTCGTCCAATTTTCAACAGCTCAACTTCCAGTATTTCAGCATAAGAATGCAACTCTCTGCTGTTTTTTGGCGAAGCATGATACAGGGCGTAAAGCTTATCCAGAAAAGATTTAAATCTATTAATTTCTGAAATCTCCTTTACAGTATCAGCTACTGACAATTCGAGTCTATGATTAGCACAATGCCACACTATCACATATGAAAATTTATCGGTTAAGTAACTTCTTAACTCCACTTTTGCATCCAAACATTACAGATGCGCCGTCGCATGTTACAGAAACTAAATAGTCTTTCAGGTATTCTTCTGTTATTCCATGAAACGTGAGACATCCGAGTAATGCATCAAAAATTCCCTTGTCCGTAACATTTTCAAGCTCCACTAAGTCTAGAAATAAATTGATTGGTTCACTCATTCCCGTGTCCTCTTCTACGCAACTCCGAATATAAACTATAAGTGTTGATTTTTTACACAAAATGGTAGATTCGTCGATCATCACTGAAATCTTACTTTTACAGCGAACGATTTCTTTGGCCATCTTTTTCCTCATTTCGATGCTTATATGATTCACAATACTGATGCGCGCATTTGTAGAATGCAGAATGCAACCCATGTCAACTCCGTTCAGTTCTTGTAAATCAACTTCAATTTCAAAGCTATTAAACGATTGATTTATTTTTGCAACTTTATATGCAGTGCGAAAGATCTTTTCTGGGACAAGTTTGTCACGTTTTAAAAACTTTAAAACAGCATTGCCAAGGGTATCTTTTTCAGCTTCTTGGAAAAAGGTGCCGGAACGCCGTTCCGGTGCGTTCCGCCATAAAAAAAGCACTGCCTGGAACTGTGGCAGTAGACAAGGCAGAAAATTAAAAGCAAGAGATCGTCCAGAGACCATGGTGATGGGTACACTGGAATAACATTTCAAACGTGAAAGAGTGAATTGATTATATTATTTCAAGTTTAGATTATTCTTAGAGCAGTGAATTAAATAGAAAAAATAAACAGATGACAATTACAATCTGTTTCTATTATTTTTTAGAAATTAAAACTTCAAAATGACTATGACAATGTTGTGAAAAGGAATGAGAAAGTACACATTTCTAATCTTATCTGTTACAGATGCTCCTTCTATACAGAAGATAATTGCATCCTATGCTTATCTATGGTTTATGTCTAGTATATTTGAGTTTTAAATATTGATAAAGTGTTGGTTTTCTGGTTTCTGCAGGCAACCCATCCACACCCCTAACTAATTGTTCTTATACTCTTATATATTTATCTTCTTATAGCTTATATGTTACAGACGCTCCTTATGTACAGAAGATTATTGTGTCCAACGCTAATCTATGGTTTGTGTTTAGTCCTGTATTCTCAGAATTTTAAATGATGATAAAGTGTTGGCTTTCCTGCTTTCTTCAGACAACCCATCCACGCCTGAATACCGGACGGGAAGAAAGAAAACTTGTATGTGCTTGTTCTGGATCTTGCATACGGAATAAGAAAGGTGTTTATATCCTTATGTCTATCTGAGGGTTTTATTAAGTTATCTTTGTGCTGTATATCTGAGGGGGGGGCGGGGGGAGGGCCGCCCCGGGTGACACCATCAGGGGGGTGTGACACCAAAGCCTAAAATTTTACTGTTCGATTTTATGTCAGAAAAACAAAGAATAAACATTTCTTTCAACTAGAAAGAAAGTAAGAAATACGATGATATACATAAAACACAAAGATTTTAATATTTTAAAAATCAGTTAACTTGAAATAATAATAAAAAATTCCAGCACACAAAGAACATTAAAACAAATAAGAAAAAAAAGAAACAGTCGCAGCAGAGAGATCTGTAAAAAGGTTGGACATAAAGCCATTAAGGTTTTGACACACTAACAGCATGAATGAATCCCACCTCACTATATCCTCCACCTTAATGGGGTGGGGGGTACAAATTTTTCTCAAATTTTCGTTGTTGTTTTTTAAGAAGAGAACTTTGAATTCAATGTCTTTGAGTCAATATTTTGTTATATTTATTAAAGACATGCAAGCATGGATATGCATGTTTGTATATAATACCCCCCCCCCCGGTTACGACGGTCCCATCCCAACTTACGCTGTTTCGTGGTTACAAACGAGCTCATATAAAGAATAATATTACGCGTTATTCTGTATTTTTTAATGTTTTTTTTTTCAACGTTTGTTTTTCATGGGGTAACGAATTGTTTTCTCTATTTGAATTCCAAAATGTATAAAAAAATATATATTATTATTTCAACCTACAACTTAAGTTTGCGATTTTTTTCATGGCAAAGTTTTCAATCAAGCTAAATAAGCTTACAAGTTCCTTTTCAATAGTCATTAGAAAGAGCATAATCAGTCTTGGTTGTACAATACGAATTCTAACTTATTTTTGTATTCTTTTCAACTTTGCAAAGATCGCTCTCTGCTGCAGTTTGAAGTCATCATTGAGAGATAGATGCGAAGTTCGATGCTACATTTGTAAATAACGGAAATTTAGCTCATTCAAAAGCAGCAAAATTTATTTTAGCTCTGTGCACTTGTTCTGAGTTTCGCATTGTGCTACTTCCTTTTCCTACCCTAAGCCTGGGGCTGGACAATAAGTTTTTTAAGAGTTCTGAAAATTGGACTAATTGTGAAGGTAAGCAATCTTCGAAATTACTTTAATATTCTTCATTAACTTGGCTGCTGCCCATTGAATGGCGTCATTGCTGACCTCAGAATGGATGTCTTTATATGCGCTTAATCGATGTTGTGGGGCTTCAAAAAGTTTGTCAATGATTACCATAAATACCATTTTGTTAATATCAAACTGACACTTTCTCTTCTTTAATAGTATTATCGATTATTTATAGTCTTTTTTTTCCACGGACTTGTCCTTTCCTTTGTCTTCATATGAATCAAATTAAAAATGCCTTCTTTTAACAAACTCATTGAGAGACTTCAAATACTTTGCTGAAATCAAAGATATTCTCGGCTCTTGAAGTGATAATTTTGTTTTCTGAAATCTCCTTAAAATTGTTTTCCCCAAAATTCAAGTAACATAGCGACTTTAATTTGTTTAAGTTCCTTCCGAAATCTTTCTGCTTCAAGTCAACAGACACGGGGCTGATTTTCGTTGTTATTAATTCTTTCAGTGCTGCAATATTTGTGAGATTTTTGTTGTGCTGTTGTATTGACATAGTATGAGCATGCAAGTTGACTGAGTATGAAACACGTGGTTTGTGCTGCATGTGAACGGAAAATATTGTGTGTTCGGGAAGGGAGAGGATGCATGGCTATTAATGTAAAGTTCGCTACGTAACAGAGGTTGATTCAGGATTAATTAAAGATACTTGCTACCCAGACTACAAGGAATTGAAGCAGTGTGTCTTTACTTGAGAGTTCTTTAACAATATTACGGCAGGGCCGCTTTAGGCATAATAAAGCAAACCGGCAACCACCTACGGCCTCCGATTAGTCTCATTATAAATGGGGGCCTTGCACAAGAATCTTTCAATATTTATTTTATAACTTTCTGTCACATTTTAAGCCACCAAATTCACTTCGATTAGGGCCTCTAATTCCCTTAGGCCGGCCCTGCTTACAGCATCATGTCGGGCTGACCATCTTGTGTCAAACAAGGCTTTATTAACTTGTATCACTTTTATGTGTTCTGGAAGTATCTGTCGACGATGAGTAGATGCAACAAGCCAGGCATAAAGATTTTGCAGAAGACAACTGCTCCACGTTTCCCAACCAAGTGAAGGGAATGAGCTGTACACGGCACAAAATGAGCAGCACTGCACTTCTTACAAAGATTAGCCCAGACTCTGTTATACTTCCTACTTATAACACAAGCATTGACTTACGACTGTCCAAGGCATTTTCAGGGATTCATACAAACATTTGCCCATCTTTATTATACATTATGATAACATTTAAATTTTTGGGGGCCACTGGCTTTAGTCCGCTCAGCCCCCTCCATTTATTCAACCATAGGGGGAGGGGTCACGCATCTGTGACGATGTGTGACTAGGGGGCGGGTGTGTTTAACAATCTGACGTCACGTAAAAAAAAACAACCCCGCAAATTTAAATAAAAGTCCCCTTAAATATTTGATTGTTTACAAATTATTTAATGACGTTTTCAATGGCTCCTCGCGTGTTACGATACTAGAATGCATACTTACACTAAATACATATTTAAATGACAAAAAACTTATTTGCAACATGCTAATTTTTATTGAGAAAATTATGGCTTTGGAGAGGGGTGTCTAAGATTTGTGACGTCATAGCGGAACAATGGGTTGGGGTTTACGTTTTTGTGACAAAGTATGACGCGGGTGAAAAGGGGGGGGGGTGAAAATTGGTAACCTCACGTGACGTCATTTATGGACGCCCCTTTAAATTATGAAGGGGTGACACCATGAGCTACCGCCCCGGGTGACACCAACCCTAGCGACGCCCCTGGCTAGAGCTTTTGCCGCCCTTTTAAGGGCCGCCCATAAATGACGTCACGCGCCGGGGGGCTGGTCACACATTTGATGTCATTCAAAACGCGCAACTTTAAATAAAAGCTACACTGAATTATATGATTACCCAAACTTTATTCAATGACGTTTGACGTGGTTTCACGCGTGTTACGATGTTAGAGTGCAACCTTAAACTAAAAACATATTGAAATGACCAAACAAACAAAATAAATGATTTTAAACATGCTCATTTTCAAATACAAAATACCGCTTCTATGGGGGTGGGGGACTTTGTCACGTCACATTGAAGAATGAAGTTTTCGTTTCATAACGAGGGGGCAGGGGATGAAAATCAGACGAAATCACGTGACGTCAGTTATGGACGGCCTCTTAATTAAGTTAATCATATGATGTTTTTTTATAAATTAATAAGCATTAATGAATAATTGTAATTGAAACGAAGTGCATTGTAAAAGGTGGGGAACAATTTTACCATTCCATGCACTATTTATGTAAGCAGTATTAAAAGAGGCCGCATAAAATGATATACCTATAAATACACATTTATAAAAATACAAGATAATTGTTTTGAAGGCCACAGTTATAGGGTCACAGCCCCCGCCCCCAACCAAAAAAAATGACACAAAAGATATTCCAAATTTACACCCAAAAACATTAACAATTAATATGCATTTATTTTTTATTTATAAATATATGATGATAGCCAGCAAGCACCTGTTGGCCTCACGAGAAAGAAAGGACGAGTCCATATTTACAACACGAGGAGCAAGCGTTGGAACAGGTTCTGTTTCCTTGACCTGTCAAAGCAAGTGGAGGTCTCGGACCGGGCAATGGACGAGAGGGGCTTTCTGGGCATGACCTTCCACCCATCCTACGCCACCAACGGCCGTTTCTTCGTCTACTACTCGGTGAAGATCCGAAAGGACGAGCCCATACCGCCGGAACTAGGGGACGCCGGGTATTCTGTGGACACAAAGATAAGAATCAGTGAGCTGCGCGTGTCCACCAAAAACCCGGACAGGGCTGACCCCAAGAGTGAGCAGGTCTTACTGGAGGTTATTCAACCGTATCCTAACCATAACGGTGGTGAGGTGAGTTATAAGGAAACGTGTATAGAAGCGAGAGCCCCAAAAATGTAGACAGTGCCATCGGGGTTGTTCCAAATTAACACCTTAATAACATTTCGTTTGGAGTGGGGGGGGGGGCTGATGGTGGATTTAACTTTACAATACAAACAATTTTTAAAAAAAACAACATATATACAATATAAAAATACAAATTAAATGTGGGCCTCTAGAAAGTTCCCGCTGTGGGAAAATTTCCCAGACTGCACCTCCAATCCAAATTAGCACAGTCCCGGATATCCACCCTTGTATGCTCATGCATACCTACGGGGAGATGATGCTCGTTAAAAACCTTGGCTGGTAGTTCATCTAGGAGAAGGAAACTCCGAATACAAATCCTCCGCTGCCTTGCGGCTATACCTGCCTTGCGGGAAAGGCTAAGGGAGTAAACCCTGAAAGAAAATCAGGAATTGGAGCACCTACAGGCGGTCTATACATAAGACTTATGTACATACCGGCAGCTCCTGCGACGCCAATGGCAGCCAAGCTGCATCGACGCAAGTCGTTCCCTTGGTTACACCATTGACGTGGAGAGGGGGGATATGCTGTATGGGCAGCAGCTAATTCTCCATAATACCCGCCCAGGCTTGCATCACCTCTGGAGAGGACACTCCAGCGTCGCCGCAAGGTGTCGACAAAACACGGGAAGCAGCAGTTACCGGTTATAAGCCAAAGCTCAATTGACGTAGAGCTAGGCGCCAGGGGCTGCTTCCGACGGTGGGAGAGACTACCAATGTCTCACTGGACAGCTACCGCCCGCCTCAAACTGGGCAGCCCCCAGTCAAATAGGTGCTATCCCGTCATGGCCTGCCTTCTCCACTGGGTGCGTGGAGATTAGAGTACCACTCAACAAGTGGGCCACTAAGCCCTGCACCAAGAAATACAAAAAAGAAAAAGAAGACCCCAGCTCTTCGAATCGCTAGCTGGAACGTGAGGACTATGTGTCCCGGCATCACTGATGATCTGCAGTCCATAAACGACACACGGAAGACAGGAATAATCGATAGAGAACTTAAAAGGCTAAAGATTGACATAGCATGCCTTCAGGAGACCAGGCTCCCAGACAACGGTTCACTCAAAGAGGCCAATTACACCTTCTTCTGGCAAGGCAGACCGAAAGACGAACCTAGACAGCATGGTGTGGGTTTCGCTGTTAAAAACACTCTTCTACCATCCATTGAACCACCGTCATCAGGCACGGAGAGGATCCTCACTCTAAGACTCAGAACAACTGCGGGCCCAGCAAACATTCTTAGTGTGTATGCCCCAACACTCTATTCAACTCCGGAAGAGAAGGACCAGTTCTATGGAGCGTTAGACCAGGCAATAGCCGGCATCCACAAAGACGAGGCAATCTATCTCCTAGGAGATTTCAATGCTAGAGTGGGGAGCGACCACGAAGCCTGGCCCACCTGCCTTGGACTATTTGGAAGAGGAAAGTTAAATGAAAATGGACAAAGGCTTCTGGAATTGTGCTGCTCACGAGGCTTGTGTGTGACCAACACTTTCTTCAAGTGCAAGGATATACATCAAGTATCTTGGAGACACCCTCGATCCCACCAATGGCACCAGCTGGACCTCATTATCACCAGGCGTGCACAACTAGCTAGCGTCCTACTCACTCGCAGCTATCACAGTGCCGACTGTGACACGGATCATTCCCTTGTCGCCAGCAAAGTACGAATAATGAGGAAAAACTCGTACCACACAAAGAAAAAGGGAAGTCCACGCATCAATACCTCCTGCATGAAAGACCCTGCGATAGCGCAGCTGTTCAAAGACAAGGTGAAGGAAAGTCTCTCAAAGATGTCCCCAAGCGTCACCATTGACTCCAAATGGACGCAACTGAGAGACACAATCTATACATCCGCAATACAAGCCTTTGGCAAAAAATCTCACAAAAACACGGACTGGTTTGATGAACATTGGGACGAGATGAAACCCGTCACTGAAGCAAAAAGGAAAGCTCTTATGGCTTACAAGGAAAAGCCTACACCTGACAATTTGCATGCTTTAAAAACAGCTAAGTCACTTGCCCAAAAGGTTGCACGTAAATGTGTCAATACCTACTGGCTTAAGCTCTGTTCAAGTATACAATCAGCTGCAGACATGGGCAATGCAAAAGTCATGTACGAAAACATCAAAAAGGCAACGGGCCCCTTGACGTCAAAAGCTGCTCCCCTAAAGTCCAAAAATGGAGAAATTATTCAAGACCAGGCAGCACAGCTAAAACGGTGGGTTGAGCATTATCTGGAATTGTATTCAACAGTTACCACAGTCTCCAGCACCGCTCTAGATGACATCCCAGATATGCCACTCATGGAAGAACTTGATGTCGTGCCCACACAGGAAGAGCTGAGCAAAGCAATTGACAGTCTAGCTTGTGGAAAAGCGCCTGGGAATGATGGAATACCACCAGAGGTTCTAAAGAGTGGCAAGACAGCTTTACTCCAACCATTGCACGAGATTCTGTCCCTCTGCTGGGAACAGGGCTACATCCCCCAAGACCTAAAGGATGCAAATATAGTGACACTATATAAAAACAAAGGTGATAGGAGTGATTGCAATAATTATCGCGGCATTTCACTCCTTAGTATTGTAGGAAAGACCTTTGCCCGCGTTATACTAAAACGTTTACAAAGCCTAGCATCCCGCGTCTATCCAGAATCTCAGTGTGGTTTCCGGTCCGGTCGGTCTACCATAGACATGGTGTTCTCCATACGACAGCTCCAGGAAAAATGCAGAGAGCAGCAGATGCCACTATACATTGCATTTGTGGACCTTACAAAAGCCTTCGACTTAGTCAGTCGCAACGGGCTATTCCAAATACTGGCAAAAATTGGATGTCCCCCTCACCTACTTGCCATCATCAGACAGTTCCATGAAAATATGCTTGGCACAGTACAGTTCGATGGAGCTAAGTCAGAGGCCTTCCCTGTCAGCAGCGGAGTTAAACAAGGTTGTGTACTCGCACCAACACTCTTCGCAATATTCTTCTCTGTACTTCTTCGATACGCATTCAAGGATAGCAGTGAGGGAATCTGGTTACATACCAGAGCTGATGGAGGACTTTTCAACACTGCCCGCCTCCGAGCCAAGACCAAAACGACGGATGTCCTAATTCGAGAGCTACTATTTGCGGATGATGCGGCACTAACAGCACATACAGAATCTGGTTTGCAACAACTCGTGTCAAGCTTCTCCAATGCCTGCAAAGAATTTGGTCTGCAAATCAGCTTGAAAAAGACAAACATCATGGCCCAAGACACTCGACCTCCTCCTACCATAAATATCGATAATGAAAACTTGGAGGTTGTGGACAGCTTCACCTACTTGGGATCCAAGGTCTCCAATACACTGTCCATTGAAGAAGAAATAAACAGCAGAATTGGCAAGGCAGCCGCAACAATGGCTAAACTAAATAAGCGGGTCTGGCAAAACACCAAGCTAACGGAGAAAACCAAACTGTGCGTCTATCGAGCCTGTGTCATCAGTACACTACTATATGGGAGCGAGACATGGACCACTTATACATCACAAGAGCGTAAGCTTAACAGCTTCCATTTGAGATGCTTGCGCCGCATCCTTGGTATTAAATGGCAAGAAAAAGTGCCTAATAGTGAGGTACTAACGCGTGCCAATACCCAAAGCATGTTCTCAATTCTTAGTGAAAGACGCCTGAGGTGGCTAGGACATGTCAAAAGAATGAGCCCCGGCCGCATCCCGAAGGACCTCCTATATGGTGAACTTGCTTCAGGAAAGAGGAAAACAGGTCGCCCACGCTTGCGATTTAAAGATGTCTGTCAAAGGGACATGAAAGCAGCCAAAATACATACAAGTGACTGGGAGTGTAAGGCAGAAGACCGATCTACGTGGCGCACAGTTGTCAAAGAGGGCGTCATAGTAGCCGAGGAGCGAAGAATGGAGGAGGCTGCAGACAGAAGAGCTAGGAGAAAGGCCAAAACATTTGGAAGCACAGAACTCGTGTGTAAAAACTGTGGCAAAGACTGTCACTCAAGGATAGGACTGCACAGTCACTCGAGGAAATGCAACCCAACCCAACGGTGATGCACCATCGTCTCGCGAGACGGAAGGATGCCGAAATATATGATTTTTAAAAAATAAAAATAGAAATTGTATACATCAGTATGTAAACTTATTTTTTTAAAATTTATAATGTTACTTACTTACCTAATTTTAATTGTCGAAAAATCGTTAATTATGTTATCAAAATTTATATTATTTGTAATATCATGTTCTATGGACATTGTCGCAAGATTTTGTAGTCTTAAATCACTTATTGTGGAGCGAAAATATTTTTTTTTTCAACTTCAGTTTAGAGAAGCTCCTTTCACAACTAGATACACTGATAGCAATTGTTGCAATTGTTGAAAAAAATTCTTAGCAAAATTTTAACGTTTGATAAAGAATTTTCCAATATTAACTATTAAATATATTTTAATAGATCAAGGGGGTATGTCCCTTCTTTTTTTAAAACATAATGCCTCTTCTTGTAGTGTAGGTACAGCCAGGACTGGTCGTAGGCTCCTGCAACCTATGCGGTAGTAGTGGGGCCAGCGCTTTCATAGGCCCAACCTATCTTAATTTTCACTTATTATCCTTATTATCTTATCCCTACCCAAACTGGGGCCCACACAATCAGTTTCGCATACTAAGCTGCACAGAGGCCCGCGATAGCTAAGACCGGCCCCGTGTACTGCCATAAAAATCTGGATCCTTTCTCTTTCAATCTCGGACATTTCTTTATCAATGTATCTAAAGATAGAACCACGTCTTCTTAATTTTCCTCACTCATATTTTTCTCCTTTTAACTTGGTATCAAGTCGATAATTTACAACTCTCTGTAACAGCGTTCTGTATAAAAACATTTCTTTGTTTCATCAAATGGGTTTGCATAGTTTGCATTAATTTAAAAAAGACGGGTCCCCATAAATTGAGATATCATAGAAAAGTAAAAGATTGTCATGAAATGAGTAAAATTCCAGCATCTGATCTCTTTTTACTAGTTACTTCAGATGTCAATTTTCCAAGACGATTGAAATTTTTAAGTATGTCTATTTCGGAATTATTTATGTTACTGTGGTGTTTATTAACGGAGAAATGAATAATCGTTCATTTTTTTAAATGAATAGCCGTATATTAATGAAAAATACAAGCTATTTGTGTTACTTAAATGGAAAAAAAATATGTAAATTTAATTTTTAATAAGTTACCTTATAATAATTTTATAAAACCTGAAACTGTAATATAATTTAATACTTGCAATTTAAACAGAATATTTGATTCACTATGTCATGTAGGTACTTGCAGAGGCGTCACTAGGGTTGGTGTCACCCGGGGCGGTAGCTCATGGTGTCACCCGGGGCGGTAGCTCATGGTGTCACCCCCTCATGATTTAATCCATAGAACTCCTCCGTGTTTTCCAGTGCCAAATAACGGGAATATATAGAATTTTATGGTTTGGTGTCACCCCCCTGATGGTGTCACCCGGGGCGGCCCGCCCCCTCCGCACCCCCCTAGCGACGCCACTGGGTACTTGTTTGCGCATCATTCTGCGAATGTCGAAATTCCACGCTAAAACTGTCGTGCGATATTAATCTAATATATAAAGCTGAAAGTTTGTTTGTTTGTTTGTTTGTCTGTTTGTTACCAATACAAATCCACACCGTTGGACCCAGGATGGTGAAATTTTGCAGGGGACCCCACTTTGACCTGGAATAGGTCATAGGCTATGTTTTAACCCAAGTTGACCACCCCTAGGGTCAGGGGGTCCATTTTTTTGCTTTTTTCCATATATGACCAATATAAAAAATGAAAATCACGTCAAGATTATTTGTGTCAAAATAGTGCGCACTGTGCAGGAGTATAATATTAACATTCCCTAAGCGGGAAAACCCCATTATTATTAGACTATAATATTTCCATGACATATCCCCAATCTTTACTTTACATTTAAGTCACGGAATTAAATCTATAGAATACCCTGAAACTTATTGCAACTTAAAAAAATACATTATCATCAAGGCATAATCATAGTCATTAACATAAACACATCATCAGCACCACACCGTTGGACCCAGGGTGGTGAAATTTTGCAAGGGAACCCCAATTTGACCTGGAATAGGTCATAGGCTATGTTTTAACCCAAGGTGACCACCCCTAGGGTAAGGGTGCCCATTTTTTGCTTTGTTCCTTATATAATCAATATAAAAAATTAAAATCAAGAATTCTCTTATTTCGCGTATTATACAACTCTCCGTGTAGGTAGAAGCATGACACTTTTGTAAATTGTTGAGTAGCCCCTTTGAACGATTTTTGGCGTAAATATTTTTTAGAAATCACAAAAAGTTTGGCCCGGGGGCCCAAAAACTATTTTTGTAAATACTGAAAATCGATACTTATCCACTTTCCCGAGTAGGTAGAAGCATAAAACTTTGGGAATTTGTTGAGTACACTTCCACAATTGTAACATGTTGAAAAAATATTTAAAGTATCACTCATTGGGGGCCGGGGGCCCAAATGTATATTTCCTTATATAAAAACTGACTCATCACTAATTCTTCAATTTCACGTATAGGTAGAAGCATGAAACTTTGCAAAATTACTCAGCAGCTTATTGTGACAATTATTTTTGTAGGAAATAATTTTAAATATCACACTCATGGGTGCCGGGGGCCTAAAAGCATTTTTTTCCATTACAAGGACTAAATAAAATATGAAAATCACTAATTATCCTATTTCCCGCTTAAGCAGAAGGATGAAACTTTGGGTAGTTGTTCAGTAGAGTTCCACGATGGTAACAAATGAATATAATATTTAAATTCTCACTTCTTGTGGGCTGTGGGCCCAAATGAAGTTTTTATTCATTATGTTAGCTTTAAAAAAACTGAAAATCACTAATTCTCCTTTTTCCCGTGTAGGTAAAAACATGAAAATTTTGGCAGCTATTCAGTACACGTCCATGATGGTAACAGTTGAAAATAATATTTAAATTCTCACTTTCTTGGGGCCGAAGGCCCGCATGTTGTTTTTCTTATTTTAACAAATTTACTCATCCCTAATCCTCTAACTTTCCGGAAGATGCATAAAACTATGTTATGTTGTTGAATAGCCTCTTGCCGAGATTATTGGAATTTTTTAAAATTTAGAATTAAATTTCATGGAGCTGGGGGCCAAAAAATTTAATTTCTCCTTTTACTGAATATTGCAATTTTTCGTTTTTCCGTTTATGTAGAAACATGAGAATTTGGGAAGTTGTTTAGTACACTCCGGAAAATGGTATCACTCAGAAGGAGCCGGGGAGCCTCAATGTATTTTTTTAAAATATAAAAACTGATTCATCACTAATTTTCGGATTCCCCATGTAGTTAGAAGCATGAAAATTTAAGGAAACTGTTGAGTACACACCCGGGCTGGTAACAAGCGAAACAAATATTTAAATTCTCACTCAATGGGAGACGGGGAGCCAAATGTATTTTTTTCTAAAATACAAAGTTAATCACAAATTCTTAAACATCCTGTGTAAGTAAAAGCATGCATATTTGGGATAGTAGCAGGCAAACTTATCACTCAATTGCAGTTTTTTCACCTTATATTAGCTAAATTACAAATAAACAAAAACTTTGGATACTCTGTAAATGCTTTTTTTTTTTTAAAAAACTCGGAAGATACAAATTTGAAGACCTATGTTAAAATTCGTTTGGTCAATAAAATAATATTTTTTCAATCTTTTGTGACCCTTGGCCTTTAATCTCTTTTTCGTTAACGTTTAAAACATTTTACCATTCGTTACCACTCTATTTTTTAAATCAAATTTGGACTAACAAACATATTCATCATGATCCCAATGGAAATAAGCTGTTGTTTTGAACTATACAATTTGCAACCATAGGGCCATGGACCCAAATTTTAGTTTTTAAAAATAAGTTTTAATTTTTAATAGCAAAAACACATTTTAGGACTGGAGACCGGTTTGTTATTTTTAACATTAGTTATGTAAAAGGTAATTAAAAATTGTCTATTGAGTTAATGGATAAATTATTGAACAAAAGAGATTTTTAAAATAATACAATTTCCAATGGGGTTATGAACTTTTAACGTCTGTTCCAAGACGGTTTAGTTAATATATTTAGCATATCCATCACGATTTAGATTGAAATCAAAGGGATATTGAATTAGTGTTTGCCGGTTCTAAGCGCTAACTGAAATCTTAAAATACCGCTGCAAAGCGCGGGTAATTAGCTAGTACTACATATATTCGGACCAGCGGTGATGTGTTGTTTTTTGTGCAGTTTTCTTATAAAAGCACCATTTGTGACGTATACCGCTTAATTTTGCAAACAAATAGTTACCTTTTTTGAGCGATTTTAAATTTTTAATCTGTTCTGTGTTAGTTATAACAACCACTATGTAATCAAACAAATGTTGCACGAATCCGCTAATTCAAACTCAAAATTGAGATTCTTTTTGTTTCAATATGTTTTTCCCCCTTCAAAAGAAAAGGGGCGGTTTTCGGAAATAGCTTGGTTTATTTTTCAAATTCCACAAATGCCACCCTTTGAATGAATGCCGCCCGGGGCGGACCGCCCCCTCCGCCCCCCTAGCTACGCCACTGGTGTCATCCCCTCATGATTTAACCCATAGCACTCCTCTGACTTTCCCAGTAGTGCCTAATAACAGGAATATATAGAATTTTACGGTCTGGTGTCACCCCCCTTGATGGTCCCGGGCGGCCCGCCCCCCACCGCACCCCCCTAGCGACGCCACTGCATGAGGATTCCATGATAGTTTCTCATTTATTATGAATCCTAAGTATTTTTCATCTTTAGTTTGAGTGAGTTCTTTTTATGCATGAAATATTGTAAATCTATTTGTTTCTTTTTTCTTTGTTACTCTTAGCAGTTGACTGTGTGACACTTTTCTGGGTGGAAGGACATACTCCAGTTAGGCAGTGGCTATTGAGACGCTAACGTCTTAATAGCCCACAGGCTATTGAGACGCAAACAAAATAAGCCAATGAAAATTAAGTATTTAAGGTTGGCGTATTTAGGGGTCGTCCTTGACTGACAACACGCGCCAAGTGGGGTAAGGGAGGGGGTCATGCCTTCGTGACGATGTGTGAGAGTGAGAGGGTGTTAAATATGATGTCACATGTAAATGCGCAATTTTAAATAAAATCTCTACAAAAATATTCGATTGTCTTACAGTAAATACATATTTAAATGTAACAGTGTGTCGAATTTATTGAAAAAAATACAATAGAAGTAATGGAACGTTCTAATTTTATTGTCTTCAACAATGCATGAAGGGGCCGTCCATACATGACGTCACGCGCCTGTGGGTGAGGGCGGAGAAGGGTTACGCATTAGTGAGGATGTAAGACAAGGGGGTGGGGCGACGTTTAAGAAATCAAAATGTGCTACTTGAAATAAAAGTTCCACTTGATTGCTCACAATTTATTTAGTTACATTTTCAATGGCTTCACGCGTGTTAACGATATTAGACTTAGAGTGAAGACTTGAACTAAATACATATTACATATTTCTATGACAAAAATGTTAATTAAAACGTGGTAATTTTTTAAAAATAAAATATAAAGATATAAGCAGTGAAATCGCCATCCCGTTATGTTTATATAACTTAACGGCTGAAACACTTGGCGAAAGAGAAACATCTACTAATTTCAAGAAATGGAAATATAAATCAGACGGATATATTTTAGCAATGTGTGAACGTTTGGTCTGAATTTAAAAGTTCAGAATTTCGTTTTCATTAAAATATAATTTATAAAACATTATTGCATATCAGTCTTGACCCTGTCAGTTAGTTGCAAATGCCGTTAGAGTCTGCGCGGTTTACGTTACTGGGCTTAGTATTATGCAAATTATATTTGTTGTGCTTAAGTACCCATTCAGTGGAGCTCCCCCCCCTTTTCCTCCGTACGCATCCATACGCAAAATCGTTTTCCCGTTGTGGCTTTCACTGTCTCTTTAGATACTTTAACTTCCTCCTTTTTCCTATATTCTGTGTCCTTCTTTGTTTTTGTTTTCCCTTTCTTTTCATTTTTTATCATATTTATGATTTATTTTACGATTTATGTAAGTAATTATTTATGTTATTGTAATTGTACTGATGAAGGCATTAGCCGAAACGTCTACTGTTTTTAGTATTAGTATTAGTTCATAAATAAAGCTTAAATTTATTGTCTTCTTACACAAATAGTTTGTGTAATTTGTTTTTTAAAGAAATAGCAAGCTATCGAACATTTTTGTAGAAGTTTTATTTAAAGTTGCTCATTTACATGTGACATCATATTTAACACTCTCTCACACACCGTCACAAATGCATGACCCCCTCCCCCTTACCCCACTTGGCGCGTGATGTCAGTCAAGGACGACTACTTAATTTTCATTGGCTTATTTTGTTTGCGTCTCAATAGCCTGTGGGCTATTAAGACGCTAGCGTCTCAATAGCCACTGCCCTCCAGGTTAGTTTCCCATTTTATTAATTCATCTAAGTCTTTACAGTTTCGGTGACTATGACTCTTGAATGTTGTTCACAATTTTAAACTTAAATTTAACTCCATTTTAACCTGAAAATAAAAATACTTGAACATATTTCACACTGAGATAATAATCCCAAATAAAAATAAATAAACAATAAAAACTCCCTTTCTCGCAATTAAAGCTTGAAAATGGCGGCTACTGTAAAAAAGAATCCCATACTCATAAACAAGCCAGTGTGCAAGTATGGAAATAAATGTTATCGCAAAAACCCACAACATTTACAAAATTATAGCCACCCGGACGAAGATGAAAACGATAATACGGTAAACTTATTAATAACTTAAAAATAGTGTACTAATTAGCCAATCTATACAACATTTAGTTCATTTAGGCTACTCTTTTACTTTTACTAACTCAAAGTACTGACCGTAGCCGTAGTCAGTAGGTAGTCAGTAGCTCAATGACTAGTCACTGACTCTGACTCACTGCTCAGTAGGTGTAGGCAGTGTCAGTCACTGTCAGTAGGCAACTCTTTAACTTAGTCTACTAACTAGTCATCTCTCATAATTTAAAAATTAAATAATTCCAAATTAAACAAAGGATGTGGCCAGCGCTACGACAATTTTGTCGTAGCAGCAGACAACCCGGTTGGATGTTGCTAGCATTACGACATGTCGTAGCGCTAGTCAGGAAACTAGTGCTACGACATGTCGTAACAGCAGACGATCCGGCGGGATGTTGCTAGCGTTACGACATGTCGTAGCGCTAGTCAGGAAACTAGTGCTACCACATACGCAACTTCTGCTACGACTAGTTTTAGTCACTCTTTGCAGTAGACACCTGGAAAGAATTAAATCTTAACAAACTCTTCTTTATATTGTATACGCCTATATATATTATAATACGACATTATTTGTATGTGCATTAATTCTAGAATCTAAATTTATTTAAATAAATTATTTAGATAGATTTAATTTTAATATAATATTAGTCTACCGATTATAAATATATCAGCCGATTTTGCTATACTATCGTATACTTATGTAAGTGATGCCGATGCATTAAAATTTAGTATACCGTAAAGCCTAAAGCCGTAAATGAAAATCCTCAAGCAACGATTCGCGCACAATCGCAAGAATGTAGGCCTAAAATAATTCGTTTCGTGTGGAATAATAAAATGTGCCGTGTGCAGACTTGTCACAGGAAACCATTCCATTCATCCTTCTACCTCATTTTCACTCTATTACTAATACTATTACTATTGAGGAGGGGGGGGCAGGTAATAACAACCGCACAGGACTCCTCGTTTACTCGCCTTTTTTCCCCC
>MUZC01000665.1:41896-61099 GCA_002072015.1 Radix auricularia | reverse complement strand
GAATCAAAAGAAGAAAGAAAAAAAAATAGTAGTATTAGCATAATTAAATACAGCTTTAGTCGTAACTGTAAGTAAGCACATATCACATTTTTACGACTGTCGTAGCAGCAGACGACCCGGTCGGATGTTGCTAGCGTTACGACATGTCTAAAATCTAAATATTTTTATTTTAACAGATTTATTCAACGTATCTGCTTTTCAGAATAATAACAAAAATTATCAGCATATTCATTATTATTTTTATTTAAAAAATAATAATAATAAATGAAATTTAAAAAAAAAAACACATGACGGCAGCGGGATTCGATCCCACTATCAATAGTATTAGGCCTATATCATTTCCGAAGCAACCGTACTATCATTTGATCTAGCGAAGCTGCTGAAAAAGTGTAATTTTTTTAATTTATAACTGTTTTTCATTTAATGGCTCAATCTAGATTTTATTAAACCTTTAAAATTCATTAATAAGCTTATCTAGTGATCATGATATTTCATTATGAGAATTATGGTTTAGTATTTAAGTATTAGTAATAGCATAATTGAAATACAGAAAATTGTTTACGACATGTCGTAACGGCAGACAACCCGGGCGGATGTTGCTGGCGTTACGACATGTCGTAGCACCAGCCACATCCGCGCGGGTTGTCTGCCGTTACTTTGCCGTTACTATTGCTACGACTAGTCCTAATAAATCATTGTATGGATCAGGCCTAAATACGATCTTTTCCGGCCGCAATCTTTTTTTGTTGCTGTGCAAGTGACAAAGATGGCGGGCGGATTGTTAGTCGTTATTTCCAACTGAGGAAAATGCTGAAAATGAAATGGGCCGGGCAATGGAAGACCATCACAATTTTTTTTTTTTTTTTTCACTTTTAAAAAAAATAATTATCAAGTTATATCCATAGGAAAAATCACTAGAAAAACACTTAAATCAACTTCCATTTAGCTAATCACTAATAAATTTCCAATGCGATGTTTGCGCTATGGTGGCAAAGTGAAAAAGAGCGAGCCTTCAAATTCGCTGGCTTATTGCATCACTCACTATGTCCGCAGTTTCGTATTCAATAATTTGTATCTAATAATTATAAGGGGAACCCCTCACCCATTTCTTTTTTTTATTCTGGGGAGGGAAGATTTTCCTCCCCAAACCCCACCCCGTTATTATTTTTTAAATTTATTTATAATTGTAAGAACCCTCCCCTTAGACCCGTTCCCTGGTTTTTTAAATTTAATGTAGGTGAGGAAGACAACCGAGGAAATACAATAGTAAAAGGAGGTAACTGTAACATAGCAACCGTACAGTCCTGGATGCGACCAACTTTCAGGTCACCATTTTGATCCATAGAACGATAATTAGAAGTAAAAAATATGTATGTGTTTACAGTTACAACTAAAGCGGTGTTTTTTAAACAATTAGTTATGCTAATACTAATCATTAGTCTCGTTATTTAGTTCTCATAATCAAGTCTCATTACTAGGTAAGCTTATTAATGAATTTTAAAGGTTAAAAAATTTGATTGGTGACCATTTAATGACAAACAGATACAATTTTTAAAACCGCATGCTGACATAAGATTCTCTAGGTGAAGTGATAGTGATGGACGATACGTTGATGTCAAAACTAGTCGTAGCAGAAATTTTCTGGCAAGTGTTAATACTAGTTGTAGCACTAGCAGATTAATAAAATGTAAACAGGGTATTGGTGAGCCTGACAGAACGTAAAAAAACAACTAATGTTTCGGCAAAGAGCCTTCTTCAACGAACAAATAGTACACGAATACAATGAATAAAAATAAAAACTTAGCAGCAGTGAAATCCAAAGAGTAAATGAGAGCGATGGTAAGAAGATAGTAGAGTGAACTTATATAGGAAAGGAGAGAGTGGGTGTGGCCAATCAATTAGGTTGTCAGTGCAAACACAACATTCATCCCATGTGGTGCAAGGGTCCCATACTCTTGGATTAGTCTATTTTCCAGACTGACCCTGGCAGGTGTGTTTGTGCAAGAGACCATGGCGGTGACAGACAGGTCATTGACGCCTATATTGTCATGTCCATTGAAGCGTTGGGAGACAGGACAATGTCTTGTGTAATCGCACGTACATGCTCTGCAATGCGGCAGGACATTAACCTCACCATATCACATATGTATTTTAAAGAGCAGCAGTGTAAACCACCCTACGGCTGGTGCAAACAAAGTCATCCCTAATCTTAAATATCTCCTTTAGGAAGGCAATCTGGACTGTCAGCTGTCGTAGCAGCAGTTTAAAGTTGAATGCAAGGCATTTTTAAATAACAACTTCTCTTTAAAATGGATCACTTAATTAATGCAATTTACAGTTGAATCTTTAGTCGTCAATAGACGCATTAAAAAAATTGTTTCAAAAATAAAAAAAGTACTAAGTCTCTGATTTAAATGACATATTTCAGAATAAGAATGAACCCAAAACCAGAACAGTTAAAACCAGCAAAGAAACTAAAAAGAAAAGGACTATTAATGATTTTTTCAGTCAGTCAAAACATTCAGTATCAGATTCAGGTAAGAAATATTTTTTAAAATAAACCAAGTTGAAATATATTCCAATGACATAAGCTGTTTTGGTTTTTAAAAAGAATGTTGGTCATAGAAATTTAACAGATTGCCCACAAAACAGAAACAAAATTACCTGCCTTGTCATATATAATATTTTATTTAAGTTACTGAACAATCAGATGTTTATCAACAAGCCCAGGTGAAAGGCCCCACATTCAAATAATTTTATTTTAAAAAGGTTATTTCACAAGTTTCTTATTTGCAAACTTTTATCCATTTGATTGCAATACCATTTTAAAAAATAAAATCTATACAGATGAAGACACTGGTCCTCCCCCTGAGAAGAAAGGGAAATCAGAAAAAATTTCCAAAACTGTCACTGTTGAAAGTGAAAAAGACATGGCAAAATCTTCATTGGATATGGATACAAAGGATGATGAATTAGATGTGCCTCCAAATTCTCCAGAGGATATTAAACAGAGCATAAAAGAGAAATATTTGGTTGAAATGCCTGCTGATTTTTACCTATTCTGGGATTTTTGTAAAACTCTTAAGCCAGGAAATCCTGAAAGTAAGTTTTTTTTAAATTTTAGAAATTTATTGTTACTTTTAAGAATTAAACATTGTACTGACCAATGTTCTTTGTCATATTATTTTAGAGGGGATGACCCAAAATGTAAAATTACAAAATTTGACAGAGCTTGATCAAGTTAACACAGAAGACTAGAATATCAGCACTGCAGGTTGTCACTACGCACTCAGACTTGTAGGAATCAAAGTGGAAATCTTGATGTAGGGATATGAGTTTATTGCATTTGGTAATACTAACTCGCGAAATCACTAAGCATAGGGTGCTTAACTTTTAAAATTTCATGCACCAGTAATCCCTGTGTTGCCCAAAATGTGGGAAAAGCTGGTTTAATGTGACATAATTTCAGTAAAGTGTTTTGTATTGGTAAATTATTTAAATAACAGCTTGTGTGGGTTGGTTAACAGCTCTATCATTAGTATGCATGAATGCCGCACCAGAAATGTATGTCATTAGAGGTTGGAAGACTAAAACTTGAAGGTTTGGGGGATAAATAATGCTTTTTGGACAGATATTACTATTGGCTTGTTTTAAAAACTCATAACTGAACTGTTAACTTTATGAAGTTAGATACTGAGATAAGTATTTATTTTTAACATAAAATATTTATTCATACTTTAAGGTGCACTGGAAGAAACACTGAACTTGTCATTGGTTGGACCATTTGATATCCTTGGTAAAAAGCACAAACTAATTACTAAAAATAAACATGGAAGGCGTCCCAATTTTCTCCTGCATTACCGATATTTCTATGATCCACCTGAGTTTCAGACTGTCATAATTTCTAATGATGATTCTAAATTTCACCTTGGCTATTACAGGTAAAAATAACTTGTAACTGAGTAATTGATTTTTATAGTACTGAAACATAATACATTGTATATAGCAGTGCAGTCTTTTTAAATTATTGCCTCTTGTTTCAAGCGTGTTACAATTTTATTCAACTCACACACATAGGGAACATAATTAATTTATTCATTCAGACTTATTTGAACATTTTACAAATGCTAAAAAATGATTTTATAACTGAAATGGAATTTTTTTTTTACATTAAAAACATTAAAAGTTATTATGTTTAAAGATTGGAAAATTAATATAATATAGCTTTCATATACATAAATTTGATAACAAATAATAATCAGGGCTAAAAGGACTGGATATCGGCCTCTCTAAATGCTTAAAATTTCACTATTAATATTAACAGAGCTTTGATATAAACTAGATATGTTAATACTGTTTAAAAAATGATTGATCTGTAATGATTGATCAATACATGAGATTACTTAAGTGTTGAAAGTGGTTTTTCCTCCCTCTGACTTATTAGAGTAAGAACAATAATGGAAACCTCTGCTAAATGTTGAGGAAGAACTTTCAAGAGTTTGATAGTAGGTTGAGCTTTTAGGAGGTGCGTTAGGAGAAAGAGTCCCTGAAATCCACAGTCCTTAGCAATGCAGGATGCAGACTTTCTCTTACCAATGTGTGGCACTGGGTGGAATCTTCTCTATCTGACCCCAGGCGGTTATCCTCAATTCAGCTTCTAATATGTGGTTCCATCTATATGTGAAATTGTGTCTGAACAAATTTTACAAATGGTCATATGTAGACATCTCTTTTTTTTCTAACAACAAAATCATTTAAGGGGGCACAATCCTGAATGTAAATGTCAACTCTATGGATGTTGTCTTAATTATGTAAGACAACCATCAATGATTGCAAAGGATTTCCTCAAATAAAAATTATATTACTTTTAAAAAGTAAAATTATTGATTTATAAATACATCCATCGTAACAAAAAATTGTGTGGCCGTTACATATATAAATGGCTAAGCACAAAGATCATGCTAATTAATTGCTGCTAGAATTTAATTAAAACTCAGTATATGAAAGTACAATTTTAAAATAGATGACTTTAACTCTTTAGACACAATTTCTCGGCTATAATTACAAAGCCATAATGTTGTTAAATGTTGGATATCTTGAAAAGATCATTTCCTCATACTACCACCATGTATATTTAAGATTATATATCTCATATTTTGTAAATTACCCAATTTTGTACTTAATCAACACCATCGAGAAAAAAATAAGTGCTGTCAAGGGGGAAATGAAAACCATTTCAATAACAAGTTAAATTTCCAGTCTGTTTTCATTGCATACATAGAGCATTTTTATTTATTTTAAGCTATTATATATTACATTGCATATTAAAAAAATATTTCACTTTTACTTATTTTACTTATTGCTTAAAATACAATAAATACTTGTTGAGCTAAATAACAATCAATAAATTTCCTCAATCTTGCTCAACACAACCTTAAATGTCTACTTTTTTCAGAGATGACCCCAAGGAAGCGCCAGTATTTGTGGCCAGCAGTTCTCCAGGTGAGAACCCTAAAGAAAAGATTTATCAGTGTGGAGAAAATTTATTTGCTGCTGTCCAGTGAGTCCATACTAATTTGTATTTCTTATTTGATTAGGGAAAACAGATTTTAAATTGTGATTATGAGCCATGATGCCTCTTTAGTTTTTACAGATTTATTTTTATTTTGGGAAAGACTATGATAATTTATGGTAATTTTCCTCAAAAACACTTTGTTGATTTGTTTGTTATAATTTTAAACAGGGAGATATTAAAATTAAATTTGTTCCTTTACTAGTGTATAGTAGGTAATTTATAGATATATTTTTTTCTTAAGAAATGAATAGCATTTTAGCCTAGAAATATGGCCCCAAAAATGGTTTTTAAAAAAACGTACATTCAAGTAATTAACCTAAATGCCAACCATAAATACTGTTGTGTCCAAATAGGCACATAACTTGTTTCCCGCCCCTGAATTATATTAATCAGTATTCAGTAAATCTTTTACACTAAATAATTTAAACATCAATATTTAAAATTTCAATAAATAAAATTAGCCCTTAAAATTTTAAATTTCATTTATCCCACATATTGAGAATTTCATTACATATTTTTGTTTTTATTTTGTAATATTTAAATTAATTTTACAAACTGCTGAACAGGCATGTCATGTCATCAGGACATTTAAATCATTTTTTATATACATTAAATGGATCCTATCTATTTCTACTCAGTGACCTGGCTTGCAGAAAGCTTAAATCAAGCACAGGGCAAACAAAGCAGAAGCTGGAGCAGATAGTTAAATCTGTCAAGGAAGCAGCGGACAAAAATGATCTGTCACTGTCCCTGACCACCAAACGTACTAAAGAAAGGCAAAAGAAAGTTGTCTCCCCTACCTTCCACGGGGCAGGAATTGTTGTTCCTGTTGATGCAAATGAAGTTGGATACAGGCCAGTCCCTGAAACACCAGGCAAGATATTACTGCCTTTGTATACACAATCCCTTACAACTCATTCTACTTGAACTTCTGAACAGTATGTGACAGGACGGCCCTTATTTTTAAATCTCTTACATTAGCTTCACCGTCGTCTTTCTCTCTCTCTGTTTGTCGTGGTCAGTCCAACGGAAAAACAGAAGTGAAAATTACCAACTTCCCGTGATGCTATCGAGCTGAAATTTTGCACATTGACTCGTGTCACCTAACAATGCATTGTTTCAACATTTCAGATCGATCAAATGTTCCATAATAAAATTAATGCACTTTTAGTTTATTGCTATAAAACTCAATGTCAGCCGTCTGCTATTGTTCACCTCCACGTGTTCTGGAGTTCGGTCCACCCATCGGTGACCACACACCCCATTCCCCCATTTAACAGCAAGAAGAGTTCAGTCTGTAAATGTGGGTCGCGCTGTGCATATTATTTTGAATATAATCAATACTTTTAGTTCTTGCTCATATATAAGGTATTTATAGTCAAAGACTTTGTTTTTACTGGTTGATTATATATCAAATCATTGAACCCCTTTAGTCATGACCCTACAGTATTTTATTTTAAAAGGTATTTGGTAAGGGCAGGAGTCAAAAATATCGCCCAAACATAGCATTTCAATATAACTTAGAAATAAATAATACCTTTTGAATAAAACTAAAAGGAAAGATCAATACTTTTATTAAATTTTATGCAGTAAATATAATTTGAAATGGAAAAAAATAGTTTGTGAAGATGGGTTCTCAAAGAATTTTTGCGCTATGTTTTTCTTTTAGTTATAGGCAATATTTTTGAATTTGAAATGGTTTAAATAGAGAAATCGTTTGATTATTAATTTAATTTTTAAAAAATTTTAATTATTATGTCAAATAATTTAATAATTAGCTAATTTTTTCATGTAAATTCTTAAACATTCTCTGCTACTCAATTTACACAATTAGCAATGCCCAAAAAATAAGACTATTTATGAAATTATTAATTTTTCTTTAAACATCAATAATTCAGCTGCTCTGAGAGGAATGCTAAAAAAGATTGCAGATAGCAAGACTGATGCTGAAAGGGACAAAAGTTTGGACCCACTTCAGGAGTTAATCACCCTGGTTCAGTTCGCCAATGATGAGTGCGACTACGGTGAGGGCCTGGAGCTGGGCTTGGATTTGTTCAGCTACGGCAGTTGTGTCCTCCACCCACAGATTGCCTCCCTCCTTCCACTGGCCTACCAGCTGCTGCATCGACAGGAGTTTGGCCAAATTATTGAGGCTCATTTGAAGTGCAGGCGTGGTGTGGCTGAATGTGTGAATGAGTTGGCTGTATGATAGAAGACAGTTCTTGTCAGGTGCCAGTGTATGATTTCCCCCAGGGTAGCCATCAGTTGCCCTCCTTGAGATGGGTCATTTTGACCCCGGAGTGGAGAAATGAGTAAATCAGAAGAACACAGAAAATATGTGTAAATGGTGGAGTCATGACATGGGGGGGCCGTTGGTTTGGCTATGTTAGATGTGTCATTTTAGATATATGTCTATAGCTTTGCTTCACCAGGCACATATCTATAGCTGTGACATTAGCCTGGCCCTCTGAAAGGTATGAATTGATTGTGAGTCAGGCTGTGGATCAGATGAGGATACTACAGGAGTAATAGGATGGATCTATTTAGCAATGCAATTTGTAACAGGGGCATTTTAAGAATTAAACAAAATATTTTTTAATTAATTTAAGAAAAAATAAATGATCAGATAATTTTTTTAAATTAAATATTTGTTGCTTTTGAAATATTTTATCTTTTCAATTGAATGTGCTTGATTCATTTTATGAAAACAGTTTTATTCTGGTTTGCTCCGTAATTTGAGAACTTTGTTAAGAAACTAATGACTTATCTGATGAAATTTACACCAAAAATCATATCAAACAATATCATGAAATAGCAAAAAAATCATCTTAATGCTAGAAATATGAATGATGTAATTTAAAGTAATTTTGAAACTTTTAATCCATTGACAAAAGAATGGATCACAAAAATGAAAATGTTTTTAAAAGCTAGCAATGATTATCTGCCTTATAACAACCGAATTCCTAATTTCCTATACGAGCGTTGATAACATTAACAAAGAAATGATTATCTCCCTTAATTTTGGCCACATCTTTGTGAGCTTTGAATACTTTGATAACCGTAATGAAGAATAACCATTAGCAGTTTGTATATACATGTACTAAAATCAATCTAGAATCGTGTAACTTTCTTTGTGTATCACACTATGTAATTTATCAAAACATATTTCCAGTGTTTCTTTAATGGGCTGGGGCAAAATTTAATTTGTGTGGGGGGGGGGGGGGGGGGGGGGNTTAATCGTTAATTTCGATTAAAGCCAAAAATTTTAATTTATGATGTGGGGGGGAGGGAGGCACAGTAATAACCACAAATGAAAAAAAAACATATTTTTAATGACAATGTGATAAAATCAAAGCAGACGCATCTGAACCGAGTCTCCAGAAACTAAATCAAAATACATGTAATTGTTAGTACGCAAATTACATCCGATGCAGGTCTCTGGTGTTCAAATACATGCCCTCCATCCCCATGACAGATGTGAGATGGCATTGGTGAAGCAAGAAGACCAGACCCGCCCCCAAAAAACATGTATTTGTTAATGTTATTTGCCTGTTGTGATCGACAAGGATCATTCTCTTCATCCTCGCTATTTGCCGTGTCCTAACATCAAGTATAGCATAAGGAAATTTTTAAGTGGCATTTGTACACCGACTACACCATAGTTGAATAAGCGATATGCTGCTTCACTAAAATTGTCCAAGTAACTTAGCAGTCCAGAAATTAGTGGCAGCCTTGCTCTTGGATGTTTGCCGAGAGAGTCGCGTAAAGTCGATGCAAGCAATTTTAAACGAGTGTCTACATCGAGAGCAGAGCCTCGCACAATTCGAATGTAGGGGATAGAGAGAAAATAAATATGATATAAGAGCTTCAATATTAGCATTAGGCTGCGAAAATTCATGGCCTGCCCACATTAGCTACAATGTATATGAGCGCCAAACACTGCAGCTAACGCTACAGCTGCCGTAGTCGTAATTTGTTTAGCAAATAACACGTGCTTATGAGTGTGAATGAATATTCGAAATTTATCTTACAACTCAACATAGAAATTGCAAATATTTGACGGACGCACGTTATTATAATTTAAAAAGATTTCCACGGCAGCACTTTTCGTGCCCACGGCATGCGGCCGTACGGCCACAGGTTGCGCACCACTAGGGGTATAAAGTATAATTAGAACCCTTGTAACACTAACACTTATTGAAGTGGCACCACTACGATGCACTTAACATTAAGGTTCATTACAGAGGTGCGCTTGATAACATGAAGCCATGCCGTGGTGGTACATGTGTTGCCATCAAGGTTCAAAGCAGTAGTTCACTTGTTACTATCAAGGTTCAATGCAGTGGTGCACTTGTTACCATCAAGGTTCAAAGCAATGGTGCACTTGTTACTATCAAGGCTCATGTCAGTGGTGCACTTGTTACCATCAAGGCTCATGTCAGTGGTGCACTTGTTACCATCAAGTTACTTGTCAGAGGTGCACTTGTTACCATCAAGGGCTCATGTCAGTGGTGCACTTGTTACCATCAAGGCTCATGTCAGTGGTGCACTTGTTACCATCAAGGCTCATGTCAGTGTTACACGTGAAGTCTCACAGCAGAAGTACACTGCACAAACTACTAAGAACAGCCGATATAGTTGAAATTTTCATCTAGCTAGACAAAAGTATTTTTTTCTCCTTTTCTATTTTTTTCTTTCAAATAAGTCTAGACAAATTATGTGGAGAGAACAAAGTGGAAATGGTTGAAACGAGGTTATGTTTTCAAACAAAATTCATGTCAATTTTCATGACTTTCTATCAAACACCTGGAAGAATCTAGAACTTTTGCTGCCAAAAAAAAAAAAAAACACCAAAAAAAAAAACAACTTCTTGATTTGTGAGGACATTTCTCCAGCCTATTTCTGTATCCTAGGCAGCCTGACTTGACAAAAGGGATTGAAATTACACGTCGGTTATATAACAGTTAGACATTAGAATTAATCACCCACATCCGGTACAATTTCACCCGCAGATCTCCTATTGACATGACCTCCATTTATCAGCCCTTAAAATCTTCTGTTTGTTCAGGCCGTGGAGTAGTGCTGGAAAAAATTTGTTTAAAAAAAGTAAAGACCTTGAATGCGACCAAATCAAATCCAAACAAATTCATTATGACTTGATTTTTGTCGATGAGTGCAGCCGTGGATTGAGGAAAGAGAAGCCTCCTCCACCCCCTCCCCCATTTATTTCTTCTAAATGCCTAAGAAATGCGAATTCGCCTTTCTACTGTCTTGTAATTTTTTTAGGCATTGAATAGGGCGGAATTTTTTTTTAACGTGGTAGTACTGGTAGCATTGATGATTGAGTAAGAATGAAAAACACACACTTACTTTCGGTGTCAAAAGAGATTAGTGTTAGATGACATGTCGGTAGCCCTACAAATTAAATACCTGCGCGGATAGAAACACGTAAGAAGACAAAATTCATGTGTTAGTGGTTCTCAAAGTGGGTTGTAACACCCAATGAGAGATTGAGAGGCCCAAGAGTTGGTAAGATGTATGTGAGAAATAAAAAGGGAGGGGGGCTTGGATTTAAGAACAGTAAAAAATAAAATAATATATATGATGATAGATTTAAAACAAAAGGAATAAAAAAAAACACTACTAGAAATCCCAATGACATGAGCAGTCGTGTCATGCTCATGTTATGGAAAACGCCCACAGATTCTCAGATACCGGAAGTTGAAGGTAATGTTAACATTGGCGCTATGGCGGATTAGAAGAGGGGGGGGGGGGACTGAAACCAGTAGCCCCCAATGATTTAAGGGCCCCAAAACTTATTTTATTGTACGATAAAGATGGGCAAATCTTTCCATGAATCCAATAAAATATATAAAATAAATTAATAAAAGCATCCATTTATCACTAGAAAATGTCGAAGAGTGTGAAATACAGGTGATCGCCATCGTTTGTAATACTATCTACAAACTATTTTGCAGGAAAATCTGGAAAGAGGAAACCTAGATAAGGAAAACTTTAGGATGGAGGCTTAAAAGAATCCTGTGTCCAGTTAAAGGAGACACAATGCCGTATTGTTTACACTTGTTCATGTGCGAACAGGAGAGCGGTTTGATAGAAATTGGTTTTGCTATTCAAAAACTAGTGGATGTGTTTAATGATTTGTATGCAAATTGATGTCACAGACAGTGAGCAGGCTTACAACTAGTTTCTATGATTGGAAGCATGCTTATGAAATACTTTCGAGTCGTGAAAACTCTAAGCAGCATCTTGGTGCAATGACAGTAGTAAGTAGTCGTAAACCATCCATTCAAATCGACTCTAATCCAAGCAATTTTAAAGTTAAACCCTATATTGGACAAAAGTTCTTATAAAGATAGTAAGCGATATACAATTTGTATTTGTGGCCATGCATTTCGTGGCAAGAATGAAATATTAGGCTCAGCGAACAATGGTAACTACCTTGGGATACAGGAACTACTGAGTCAGTTTGGCACATTTTATGCTGAACATATCTGCCAACATGGAAATAAAGGACGTGGAAACACGTTCCTCAACTATCTGTGAAGAGGTGATTAAACAGATGGTTCAAAAGATATCGTCTATTATTGTTGCTGAATTAAAATCTGCAAAGTTCTTCTCGATATCTGTAGACTCCACGCCATATAGGCTATTATGCCTGTGGACCAGTTAACATTGATCATCCGATATTTTGCACAGTCTGTCCCTTATTTTTATTTTATTATTACTTTTTTATAATTATTTTTATTATTATTATTTTTTGGTTATGTTTTTTGTTTGTTGAAGAAAGGGACATTCAAATTCAAGATTAACGTGGATAGTTATACAACAATGCTGCAAATATGAGTGGGAATTATAACGGAGTCGAGGCTATCCTTCGTGAGAAGTGCAGTGTTGCTCATTTTGTGCCGTGCACAACTCATTCCCTTAATTTGGTTTGGAAAAGTGCAGCAGAAGGTTTTCATGCTGCAGAAGGTTGTCCTGCAGCCAGATATTTTTGCTTTCTGCAAAATCTTTATACCTGGTTTGTTGCATCTACTCATCATTGGCTTCAAAAACACCTGGAAAAGTTCAGTGTCAACAAAGCCTTGTATTACACAAGACTGTCAGCTTGACATGATGCTGTAAGGTCTGTTAATAAATCTTACTATGAGAATACTGCAGCACTGAAAGAAAAGGCAACTGACGAAAATCCGGCGCTTGACCGTTGACTTGAAGCAGAGGAATTTCGGAAGGAACTTGATACAATTTTAGAAAGATTTCAGAAAACGAATTTATCCCTTCAAGAGCGGAGACTATCTTTGATATCAGCCATGCATTTGTTGAAATCTCTCCTTGAGTTGGTCAAAACACAGCGTTCTGAATTTGATTCGTATGAAGAAAAAGAAAAGAAGTCCGTGGAGAATGAGTAGACATAATCTTCAATACGATATTTAAAAAAATAAAATCCTTCACAATTAGTCCAATTTTCAGAGCTCTTTAAAAATGTTACTCTCCAGCCCCAGGCTCATAGCCAGGAACAGGAAATAGCCCAAAGCGAAACTAAAAACACACGCGCAGAGCTAAAAATACTGCTTTTATAAATAAAAAAAAACTAAATAATTTTTTAAAATTATTTTACAGTCCTTCCCAAATGTACACATCGCACTTGGCATCTATCTCTCAACGATTACACCAAACTGCAGCAGAGAGCGTCCATTTTCAAAGTTGAAAAGTTTTTTTAAAATGAATTAGTGGTTGCATGGGACAACAAAGACTGATTATGCTCTCTCTAACGCGCATTGAAAGGGAACTTGTAAGCTCACATAGCTTTAGTTTAGGGGCCATCCATATTCTACGCACGCACAAAAGTCGTATTTTCGTACCCCCCCCGTTGCACCCCGTACATTTTCGGGACCCCCTCCCCTAAGCGTACGTACAAATTAGCTTCTCTATACCCCCTACCCCCCTTTTTTTGTGAAAAATTAATTTTATTCCATAGTCACAAAATATTGGTATTACTCTTTGGGGCCGTCCATAAATGACGTCACGCGTCTGGGGGGAAAAAAGGGTGGGGGGTACGCATTTGTGACGATGTATGATGAGGGTGGGGGTGTTTAAGAAATGTGATGTCACATCAAAATGCGCAACTTCCAGTAAAATATATGATTGTTTCCAATTTATTTAATGCAGTGGCGGATTTAGCTTTGTCTGCGTGGGGGGGGGGCGAGGAGAATTTCAGGGGGCGCCGAAAATGTTACTAAAAACAGATTTTTGGGTAAATACTAGGGCTGTTAACGATTAATTTAAATTTAATTGTTAACTTTTGAAAAATTAACGATTAATTAATCGTTAATTTCGATTAAAGCCAAAAATTTTAATTTATGATGTCATAAGTAACACTTATTTAACGTTCTGATAAAAATCTAAATAACACTGGAATGTCTTCTTTATATATCAACTTTTCACCAACTACGCAAAAGTGTGTTGACATTAATTGGTTCAAGTGATGAGCGGGTCTAATTGACAATATAACCAGCAGAACTGAACAATCATTGACATGGAACTGATGTAACTGGTATGCTCAAAACGGTCTTGGCAAGGAATGACATTATCAGATTTTGGTGTTCATTAACTTTCCACCATTGTACTGGATTAATGGATTCAAGAACGTTCATCTCCATTTTGTAACGCAGTAATTCATCAGAAGAGCTGTCGTCATTTCTGTCTCTAAGTCAAACGCCATTACTGCCATTAGCTTCATACGCTTTTCATTTGGTTTGATAAGTAGGCAAACTTTATCAACATTTTGAACATTCCCGTCAGTCAATATTTTAAAACCAAAATGTACATGTCATCTTCAGGAAATTCATTATTTATCAGGCGCTATTTTTAAAAATTGTTTATATATACTTTTTTTGACTTCCAATAATTTAATCATTAAACATTTTTAATTATTACTCGAGAAATTAATCATTAATTTCTGCAGCCCTAGAAATAATCATTATGAGCCTAATAATTTAGTAACTTTTCCAAATCATCGAACAAGACAAGCAGAAGAAACAATATAAACAGATATGTTTTCAAAATAGTGACGTATATTTATTTCAATAGTATATTTTTTTTATCTAAGAAAGAAACTTAGTTTATGCGAATTTGTATAGAGCCCTGAGCCTTATTTAAATTCCTTTCTACGTGAACCTAAACGATTTATCGTTGATTCAAAGTCAAAGTTCTCATGTTCATTTGAAATTATTGCCAATCCAGACAGGCGTTCGATTTTCATTTTTGAGCGCAAATAATTTTGATGATTTTCAATCATTGCCAACAAGAAGATTCAAGTAAATTTGTATAGTTTTGACAAATTAGGGAGTCCTGATGCCATTTATTTTTCAAACAAGAATGGTAAAAAGTCTTTAAGTTGTAGCTTACTAGTTGTAGATAGTGATGGACGTTGTGATGGACGTTGTGATGGATGTTAAGATGGACGTTTTGATGGACGTTGTGATGGAGGTTGTGATGCATACATATCTTTGAAGGTATACTATTCAACGATTGCTTCTTCAGGGTTAATATGTTTGTAAATTTTGCATCAACTTCAAAGAGAATCTTTATTTTCTTCCAACATTTTTGATGGATCAATACAATAGAAATAAATAGCTGTGCCCCTAAAGTCATTAAATCGATCATCTATTTATTTTAGTAGTGTATCCAAGATAGTGAAGCATGTTTCAGATTTAAAACTAGTAGTTGGATCATCAGCCCTTTCATCTCTACTAAGTTCACCTGCCATACTTTTATTTTTTGCAAATTTGAGTTTCTTTAAATTTAGTTTTTAACATCTAGTTTGGAACAATTTTCGTTAATAGATTATTAGACATCTACTTTCCGAATTTTAAAAAGCTTGATCGCTTCTCTTTTCAACAAACTTATTTCTTCCAACATCGATCAATCGTTTTGCAATTGCAATGTCAATACTCTTGCGCTACAAGTGGTTTGATAACACGAAAATATCAACTTGACCATCTTGTATCAGAAAGTCATTTCTGAGTTTGTACTGTTAATTCACATTGACATTTATGATCTTTTAAAGAGTATGTAGACGTGGTAAACTAGACGTAAAGAATGAGCTGAGCAAAAAAAAAAAAAAAAAAAANAAGAGTATGTAGACGTGGTAAACTAGACGTAAAGAATGCATACAACCTTTCAGCTGAGCCAAAAAAACAACTGTACATTACTGTGTACAGAAATTGCTTCGATAGTGCCCAAATTCAAAACATGGCGACAACATTGGGTGAAAGTTTTAAGTCCACTCTTAATTCCAGACATCACAGATGCGCCATCGTATGCCTTTCCTCCACAGATTGTGATGTCAATGTTTCGCTTTTGTAATGTGTAGTTCCGTTAGAATCTTCTAAGCAAATGCAGGTTTGCAGCATTTCTGTTTACCAAAGTATACAAGCCTATAAATCTTTCCTCAACATTCCTTAATTTTAAAACTGAACGTAAAGTGACATCTGATAAATTTTAGATATATTAATGGTTGAATCAATAATTAAAAAGAAAAGAAATGTGAAGACTTAACTTTATTATCAATTGCTGCTGATAATTCAGGTGCAAATGATTGAATTAAATGAATTTGCACATCATTACTTAAATAAATTTCATTTTTCTTTTTAAACTTTAGATGACTGTTTAAAGTGGAATCATAGTTGGCTAATAAACTTAACATTTAACGAAAATTTCCAGTATTTCTACAACTACCATCAATAAAGCAAGATTGTTCTCTGTGTCCTCTGTTTTGCTAAAACAATGTCACGCCTAACATTCGTTTCAATGCTTCTCTATTCTTTTCCACTTAGCGACGCTCCTGACTGACCAAACCAGATATTGCAGTTTTGAAATACGATATTTAGCAAGCCAATATTGTCGTATTGCAGTTTAGTGATTGATTAAAAGTTTCGTGTTTAACAATCTTTTTTTCTGCTCTAGTTACACCTTTTTAGTGTTCATTAAGGGCGTCTTAAGGGGGGCGCCATTTTAGACCGAACAGGTGCGCGGGGGGGGGCGACCCGCCCCCCNAAAAGGGGGGGGGTCTAAGTTTTTGTGACTAAGTGTGACGAAAGGGAGAGGGGGTAAACTATGGCGGATTAAGAGGGGGACTGAGCGGGCTAAAGCCAGAGGCCCCGACGGTTTAGGGGCCCCAAACTTTTTATATTTATAATAAAAGTGTACAAATGTTTGCACGAACCCTTGAAAATATAAAAAATTAAATAAATTTATTAATATTAACTATACAACTGATTGCGATAGGGTTAATAATCGATAAAACGTGATTTAATTGGTTTACTTAGAGAACTTAGTATAAATATAGTTTATATTTTTAAAATCTATCATATTAGATAATTTCCGCTGTCCGTGTGGAGAGAGTACAGGCCCGTGATGCAACCAGTTTGGGGTTCGATTCCCAGCAGTAGAAGTAACATTTTCTTTTCACACTCAATTCTAACATACCGCAAACACTTCAAACAGTTATTTCTTCGTGTTCGTTTATTTTTCATTATTAATATTTAGTTACAGTCCTATAATAGCTGTCAACAATCATTTGATTTTAAGGGACGCTGGCTGGGGCCCCGTGCAGCCTTAATCCGCCCCTGGGGGTAAAAACGTTGCCCAAAATCGCGTTACGTCATTTATGGGCGGCACCTTTATTTTTTTATTATTTTTTTTTAATTTTTTGTTTGTTTGTTGGAATATCGTCTTTTTCATGTTGAAATTATTGAAGAAATACAATAGAACATTCACATTTTATTGTCTGCATTTAAAAACTGATAAAATAGAGCAATATAAGCAGTGAAATCGCCAACCTGTTATGTATATATAACGGCTAAGGCACCGGTGGGCGAAAGAGAAACTTCTACCTTATTACAAGAAATGGAAATATAAATCATACGGATATATTTTAAGCATTATACTGATTTTAGTAATGTTTGGTCTAAATCAAATTTAAATTACTTCCGGTGGTCGAGTGGCAGCGCGTTCGGCTAGCGTACCGATGGACACGGGTTCGAATCCACGCGAAGGCAAAGTTTTGTTCCCGGGGTGTCCCTGAGTCCACCCAGCTCCGAATGGGTACATAAAATTAGTTAGGCGGCTGGGTAATGCGTGGAACCCTCATAGCCGTGACCTGTGAACACACATCACATGCCAACAGATCATCCTTCAGGGTCTGTGGACGCAATTATCTTCTGCATAGAAGGAGAGTCTGTATATTTAAGATAAGAAGATAAGATAAAAGTTCAGAATTTTGCTTGCATTTAGTTTTTTAAAAAACATTACTGCACATCAGTCTTGACTCAGTCGGTCTCGAATGCCGTTTGCAGCCTGAGCGGTTAAAGTTACTAGGCTTAGTATTATGCAAATTAAATTTGTTTTGCGTACGTACACATTCAGTCCCGTACACAAAATGCCGTTAATTAAACAACCCCTGCCACCCTACGGTACGTAATATAGCCCCTTACTGATTTGGGATTTTCACACTGGTTTCCAAGTCCGCCTTCAGTGCCTCTGCTGGGATGCCATTAGGTCCTGCAGCCTTTCCGTTTCTGAGTTGTTTAATGGCCCTGCTCTACAAAGCTATTCAAAGTACTCTTTCCATCTCCCACTCTGTTGGTCTTCATTTGGTATGGTGTTTCCCTTTTTATATATCAGTGGTCTCTCTGCCTTGCTATTTTCCCCAGACAGTGGCTTAATTGTATCAAACAGTTCCCTCATGTTCCCCTGGTGAGCTGCATCTTCTGCTTCTCTAGCAAGGTTATCAACAAATTATTTTTTGTCCCTCTTGGTGCTTTTCTTAACTTCAGGTACTGACTGATTCTGACATTTATTTCTGTAGTTTGCCTACTAAAATTCATGTATTTCAAAGGCAAGAAAAGTGTCATAAGGGCAAGGAAAGAGTAACAATATTTAAAAGTGTATTTTAATTCATTTTGTTGTTTAAAAAAACATGTGTTGCTAAACATCCATTTTTGCAGCTTTTCTTTTTTCAAGCTCGGTGAAGCAGAACGGTTACATTAACTATACAGATTGGAGTAAGAGGCTTAACAATGAATGGACTCTACTTTCGGCTTCAGACCAGGATTTCTGTACCCGAGGTCGGCATGCCTCTTTGGCCTCCATAAATAAAGGCACTCGACCCTGTCCCTGTGATTTTTTTTTTTTTTTTTTTTTTTTTTTTGGTTTGTTATAAATGTATGTTTTAATTTATTTCTTTACTCTGGTGGGCTAACATTTTGTCTTAGTTTTCAACAAAGGAAAAATTCCCATTTTCCTCATTCACCTAGTTGACTTAATGTCAATGAAATTTGTTCCTTTATGAAAATAATGAAATCTACAATGTTCATTAAAACACTTTATGAAGTATACATAAATATTAAATAAATAACTAGGAGATATAGGAAAGAGTAAAAATACTTCCATTATTCCAAGACCTGGAGGGGGTGGGGGTAGCGTTATTGATCAATGGAACAAAAACAGAACAAAAAAGTTTTGACAGCCAATGGCGTGCTCTCGTCACCCACATCGAGATTCAAGATATTTGTTGATTTGTAAACTGTATGTATATATATATA
>MUZC01000665.1:24091-37679 GCA_002072015.1 Radix auricularia | reverse complement strand
TATATATCCGGCATCCTTCCGTCTCGCGAGACGATGGTGCATCACCGTTGGGTTGGGTTGCATTTCCTCGAGTGACTGTGCAGTCCTATCCTTGAGTGACAGTCTTTGCCACAGTTTTTACACACGAGTTCTGTGCTTCCAAATGTTTTGGCCTTTCTCCTAGCTCTTCTGTCTGCAGCCTCCTCCATTCTTCGCTCCTCGGCTACTATGACGCCCTCTTTGACAACTGTGCGCCACGTAGATCGGTCTTCTGCCTTACACTCCCAGTCACTTGTATGTATTTTGGCTGCTTTCATGTCCCTTTGACAGACATCTTTAAATCGCAAGCGTGGGCGACCTGTTTTCCTCTTTCCTGAAGCAAGTTCACCATATAGGAGGTCCTTCGGGATGCGGCCGGGGCTCATTCTTTTGACATGTCCTAGCCACCTCAGGCGTCTTTCACTAAGAATTGAGAACATGCTTTGGGTATTGGCACGCGTTAGTACCTCACTATTAGGCACTTTTTCTTGCCATTTAATACCAAGGATGCGGCGCAAGCATCTCAAATGGAAGCTGTTAAGCTTACGCTCTTGTGATGTATAAGTGGTCCATGTCTCGCTCCCATATAGTAGTGTACTGATGACACAGGCTCGATAGACGCACAGTTTGGTTTTCTCCGTTAGCTTGGTGTTTTGCCAGACCCGCTTATTTAGTTTAGCCATTGTTGCGGCTGCCTTGCCAATTCTGATGTTTATTTCTTCTTCAATGGACAGTGTATTGGAGACCTTGGATCCCAAGTAGGTGAAGCTGTCCACAACCTCCAAGTTTTCATTATCGATATTTATGGTAGGAGGAGGTCGAGTGTCTTGGGCCATGATGTTTGTCCTTTTCAAGCTGATTTGCAGACCAAATTCTTTGCAGGCATCGGAGAAGCTTGACACGAGTTGTTGCAAACCAGATTCTGTATGTGCTGTTAGTGCCGCATCATCCGCAAATAGTAGCTCTCGAATTAGGACATCCGTCGTTTTGGTCTTGGCTCGGAGGCGGGCAGTGTTGAAAAGTCCTCCATCAGCTCTGGTATGTAACCAGATTCCCTCACTCTATCCTTGAACGCGTATCGAAGAAGTACAGAGAAGAATATTGCGAAGAGTGTTGGTGCGAGTACACAACCTTGTTTAACTCCGCTGCTGACAGAGAAGGCCTCTGACTTAGCTCCATCGAACTGTACTGTACCAAGCATATTTTCATGGAACTGTCTGATGATGGCAAGTAGGTGAGGGGGACATCCAATTTTTGCCAGTATTTGGAATAGCCCGTTGCGACTGACTAAGTCGAAGGCTTTTGTAAGGTCCACAAATGCAATGTATAGTGGCATCTGCTGTTATCGATTAATTTAAATTTAATCGTTAACTTTTGAAAAATTACCGAATAATTAATCGATAATTTTGATTCAGCTAAAAATAAGATGTATGAAGTCATTAAATTGAACATTTCAAGGGAAGTAACAAAAACAGGCAATTAACATTTTTTAAAATTTAAATATAAGATCTTATTTTAAAGTTTACACTTACAAAATCTTTTTCCAATTATGGTGAAGTTTGTACGTAAAGAAAGCAAACTATAATTAATTATTAATAATCAATCCGTTATTAATAGATCGGTAAAATTATTTAAAACAAGCTCTTCAATTTAATCAATATTTTATCGATTAAAATAATTTTAATCGATAAAAATGTTACCGATTAATCGAGAAATTAATCGTTAATTTCCGCAGCCCTAATATATATATATATAGGGCTGCGCAAATTAACGATTATATGTTTACCCTCTGTGTCACGCGGTGCGTATTATATTGAAAATAATCAATACATTTATTTGTGTCTCATATATAAGAGATTTACATTTTAAAAAAATGTTTTTACTGGTTGTTTAATTTTAAATCCCTTATACTAACTTCACCGTCTTGTCGCGGTCCCACCCGCGGACAAAAAAAAAGTTTAAAAATTACCCACTTCCCATGATCCTATCGAGCTGAAATTTTGCACACAGACTAACAATGCATTGTACCAAAATCTCTTATCGATCGAAAGTATCGTAATTAAATTAATGAACTTTTAGATTTTCTCATGTATCTCTATGTAGCATGTGTAGCCGTCTGCTATAGTTGTTTTTACAGGTTGTTTAATTTTTAAACCTCTGTGGTTAGCCTTTAGGGTGCTGCCTCGTCGGGTTCTGTGGACGAATAAAAATTGTTTATATATTTACCCTACGTGCGATCCATGCAATTTCAATCCAAGTTACAAGACTTAAGGCAACTTTTGCATGGTCTGTAATTATTACAATTAATTAAAGCAGTAACGTAAATACATGTATATAGTCAATTCATGTTTATAGTAAATACGTGTATATAGTGAATATATATTTGATGGAGTGACAGAGCAAATATATTCAGTGGCGTCGCTAGGGGGGTGCGGAGGGGGGCGGGCCGCCCCGGGTGACACCATCAAGGGGGTGACACCAGACTGTAAAATTCTATATATTCCCGTTATTTGGCACTGGAAAACACGGAGGAGTTCTATGGATTAAATCATGAGGGGGTGACGCCATGAGCTACCGCCCCGGGTGACACCATGAGCTACCGCCCCGGGTGACACCAACCCTAGCGACGCCCCTGAATATATTCTCAATTTTTTAAGTTTAAAATTTATTTGTTATAATGAAACTGATAATTAATACATTTAATTACAAATTATTATAAAGAGGGTTTATAGAAGGGGTCGTGAAACTTTGTCTGAGAGAGCTGTATACAACACATATTTTGAAAAGTAATGCCGTGAGAGCCATACATTATGTTTGAAACTAAAAATTCAATTACATCTGTGCATTTTTTGTAAAATTAGAACAACTATGTCTCTGAATTATTTTAATAACATTGTTATGCTGGTGTTTTATATATAAGCAATTAATGCGCCAATACCTACTGGCTTAACCTCTGCTCCATCATAAAGTCAGCCGTGGACATGGGAAAGGCCAAAGCCATGTACGATTTTTTTTTAAAAAGCAACTGGACCTTCGACGTCGAAAGTTGCCCCCCCCCCCCACTAAAGTCCATGAGTGGAGAAATTTTCTGAGACAAGGCAGCACATCTATATAAGTGGGTTGAACATTATCTGGAAATCCAAGCAACAGTCACCACACTGTTCAGCACCGCTCAAGATGGCATCCCCACTATGTCGCCCATGGAAGAACTTGAAGTCGTGCCCACACAGGAAGAGCTTAGCAAAACAATTGACTGCCTAGCTTGTGGGAAAACCCACGGGAATGATGGCATACCACCAGAACATCTAAAGAGTGCCAAGACAGCTTTACTACAACCTCTGCACGAGCTTCTGACCCTCAGCTGGGAACAGGGCTACATCCAACAGGACCGAAAGGATGCAAATATGGTGACATTATATAAGAACAAGGGCGATAGAAGTGACTGCAATAGCTATCGCGGCATCTCACTCCTTAGTATTGTAGGAAAGGCCTGTGTCATAACATGATTATAGAGTTTAGCCTCCCGAGTTTATCCAGAATCTCAGTTCGGTTTCCACGGGATTGTCGGTCTACCAGAGACATGGTGTTCTCCATACGACAGCTCCAGAAAAAATGCAGAGAGTAGCAGATGCCACTATGCATTGAGTTAGGGGATCTTACGAAAGCCTCTGACTTAGTCAGTCGCAACGGCCTATTTCAAATGCTAGAAAAAAATCGGCTGTCTCATACACCTACTCATCAGGCAGTTCCATAAAAATATGCAGGGCAGATTGCAGTTCGATGGAGCTACGCCAGAAGCCTTTCCAATCAGCAACGGAGTTAAACAAGATTGTGTACTCGCACCAACAGTGTTCCAATTATTCTTCTCAGTATTACTTGGATATGCATTCAAGGATATATGTAATGGAATCTGGTTATACACCAGAGCTGATGGAGGACTTTTCAACACTGCCCGCCTCCGAGCCAAGACCAAACGACAGATGCCCTAATTCGTGAGCTACTATTTGCGGATGATGCGGCACTAACAGAACACACAGAAACTGGTTTGCAACAACTTGTGTCAAGCTTCTCCAATGCCTGCAAAGAATTTGGTCTGCAAATCAGCTTGAAAAAGACAAACATCATGGCCCAAGACACTCGACCTCATCCTACCATCAATATCGATAATGAAAACTTGGAGGTTGTGGACAGTTTCACCTACTTGGGGTCCAGGGTCTCGAATATACTGTCCATTGAAGAGGAAATAAACATCAGAATTGGCAAGGTAGCAGCAACAATGGCTAAATTAAATAAACGTGTCTGGCAAAACACCAAGCTAACGGGGAAAACCAAAATGTGCGTCTATCGAGCCTGTGTCATCAGTACACTTCTATACGGGAGCGAGACATGGGCCACTTATACATCCCAAGAGCGCAAGCTTAATAGCTTCCACTTGAGATGCCTGCGTCGCATCCTTGGTAGTAAATGGCAAGACAAAATGCCTTATAGTGAGGTCCCAATGCGTGCCAATACCCAAAGCATGTTCTCAATTCTTAGTGAAAGACGCCTGAGATGGCTAGGACATGTTAAAAGAATGTGCCCTAGCCTCATCCCGAAGGACCTCCTATATGATGAACTTGCTTCGGGAAAGAGGAAGACAGGTCGCCCATGTCTGCGACTTAAAAATATCTGCCATAGGGACATGACAGCAGCCAGAATATATACAAGTGACTTGGAGTGTAAGGCAGAAGACCGATCTACGTGGCGCACATTGTCAAAGGGGACGTCATAGTAGCCGAGGAGCGAAGAATGGAGGAGGCTGCAGACAGAAGAGCTAAGAGAAAGGGTAAAACATTTGGAATTACAGAAATCGAGTGTAAAAACTGTGGTAAAGACGGTCACTCAAGGATAGGACTGCACAGCCACTCGAGAAAATACAACCCAACCCGACGGTGCTGCACCATCGTCTCGCGAGACGGAAGTTAAAACATAAAATACACGAAGAATCTCTGCATTGAACAAACTTCTTTTAAAGAAAATCATAAAAATGCTGAAATTTGGACTATGAGGGACTTTAATCTTCCAGATATAAATTGGAAAAACAATGCAATTGATAGCCACTAAACTAATAAAGAAATAAATGAACATTTCTTAGTCACTGTAGATTTTAAACAACACAAACCTAGAACAGATAGTAAAAAACGCAACTAACAAAACACTAGATTTATTCCTAACAAACAGACCAGGACTATTAATAGACTGCACAATAATTCCTGGACTGTCTGACCATGATATTGTTGGGGTAACCAATACAATAAAACTAAAATAAATAAGAAGCCTAGAAGAACAATATATCTTTGGAATAAATTCAACTTAATAAAATTGCACCAATCATCTGCTAATTTCCAAAAAAAATTTCCTAAGTAAATTCAGCATAGATAGCTCCGTAGAAGAAATATGGAAGGACATTTTTAAAAATCTAAAAACTATTAGATCTATGGGTGAGAATGTTCCCAAAAAACTAACTTCAAATACAATTAATAAATGCTGTTTCAATTCTAAATTTTAAAAAGTTATGCAAACAAGAAGAGAGCTTATTTAAGAAATTTAAGGCTACCAATTTAGAAAGGATACACAAAAAATACTTTAAAATTAAACACTTGACACAAAAACTTAGTCGAAATCTCCAAAATGAATATATAAACAAAGTAATTACTAAAGATAACAATAAAAACGTATGGACCTTTATGAAAATTTTAAAAAATGGAGCCTTCAGGTATAGCCACACTAAAAGGCTCAAATAATAAAACCTATAATGATAATGAGACTAAAGCTAATATCCTTAACAAATATTTTGTATCATCATTTTTAGCCTCAGCCGACAAGGAAATTTTAATACATTTAAATAAAATGGAAGAAATAGGTAACATAACTGTAGATGAGATAGGTATACATTCACTCCTAAAAACCTTAAAAATAAACAAAGATACTGGCCCAGATGAATTGCCTGCCAGGTTACTAAAAGAATTAAGCAATGAACTGTCCCCAATCCATGTAGCCTACATGTAGTTCTTTTTCAAGCCTCCCTAAACCAGGGTAAAGTGACCCAGGATGGGAAATGAGCCAAAGTAACGCCACTCTTTAAGAAATGTGATAATCAGACCCTGGTAATAACAGACCTGTATCACTTACTAGTGTCACCTGTAAACTACTAGAACACATAATATATAGTAGAATAGTTAAACACCTTGACAAATATGATCCTATGCCAGTGGCGGATTTAGCTTTGTCTGCGTGGGGGGGCCAGGAGAATTTCAGGGGGGCGCCGCAAAATTTTACTAATATCAGAGCATTGGGTAAATACTAGGGCTGTTAACGATTAATTAAAATTTAATTGTTAACTTTTGAAAAAATAACGATTAATTAATCGTTAATTTCGATTAAAGCCAAAAATTTTAATTTATTATTTCATAAGTAACACTCATTTCCCGTTCTTCTTGAAAATCTAAATAACGCTGGCATGTCTCCTTAAAATATTCCTTTTAATCAACTACGCAAAAAGACAGGTGTGTTGACATTATTAGGTTCATGTGATGAGCGGATCTAATTGACAATATAACCAGCCGAGTTGAACAATCATTGACATGGAACTGAGAAAACTCATACTGGTATGCTCAAAACGGTCTTGGCAAGGAATGACATTATCGGATATCGGTGTTCTTTATTTTTCCACCATTGTACAGGATAAATGGATTCAATAACTTTCATCTCCATTTTGTAACTCAGTAATTCACCAGAAGAGCTGTCGTCTTTTCTATCTCAAGTCAAACTCGATTACTCCCATTAGCTAATACGCTTTTCATTTGGTTTGATAAGTAGGCGAAATTTATTAACATTTTGAACATGCCGCCAGTCAATATTTTAAAACCAAAATGTTCGTGTAATCTTCAGGAAATTTATTATTTATCAGCCGGTTTATTATTTTTTTATTATTTTTTTTTTTACTCTTTGACTTCCAATTACTTTTAAGTGATGGGTCGATTAATGGTTAAAAATAATTTAATCCTTAAACTTTTTAAGGATTAGTCGAGAAATTAATCGTTCATTTCCGCAGCCCTTGTCAATACTAATTGTTAGCCTACAAATTTAGTAAATGTTCCAAATTAACAAACAAGTCAAACAGAAGAAATAAATATAAACATATATGTTTTCAAAATAGTAACGTTATCTTAGTTTATACGAATTTATAATAAACCCTGAGCCTTATTTAAATTCCTTTCTACGTGAAGCGAAACAATTTATCGTTGATTCAAAGTCAACGTTCTCACCTAGATCACGTTCATTTGAAATTCTTGCCAATCCAGACAGACATTCATTTGTCATTGTTGAGCGCAAATAATTTTTGATGATTTTCAATCATTGCTAACAGGAAGATTCAAGTAAATTTTTATAGAATATTAACAAACTATAGAGACTTGATGCCATTTATTTTTCAGTCAAGAATGGCAGAAACTCTTTAAGTCGTAGCTCACTAGATAGTGATGGACGTTGTGTTGCATAAAAATCTTTGAAGGTATAATATTCAACGATTGCTTCTTCTGGGCTAATGTGTTTGTAAATTTTGCATAAACTTCGAAGAGGATCTTTACTTTTCTTCCGACATTTCTGATGGATCAATACAATAGAAATAAATAGCTGTGCCCCTAAAGTCATTAAATCGATCATGTATTTATTTTAGGAGTGTATCCAAGATACTGAAGTATGTTTCAGATTTAAAACTATTAGTTGGATCATTAGCCCTTTCATCTCTACTAAGTTCACCTGCCCTACTTTTATTTTCTGCAATTCGCGTTTCTTTAAATTTTGTTTTTAACATCTTGTTTCGAAAAATTTTCGTTAATAAATTATTAGATATCTACTTTCAGAATTATAAAAAGGTTGATCGCTTCTCATTTCAACAAACTTATTTTTTCCAACATCGATCAATCGTTTTGCAATTGCAATGTCAATACTCTTGAGCTGCAAGTGGTTTGATAACATGAAAATATCAACACCAACTTTTGTACAAATAGCATAAAAAAACAAAAGAATATTTTGTTATTAAAGCAGATTGTGCAATGGCTTCTGGTCTGACACATCCTTTATGTTATTTTGATGCCCTTGAATTTATATCTTCTAGAGTGGCTAGAACAGCAGAGAATGATCCAATAACTGCATCAACTGCATGCTTACTTACGGCCTACGGCTTGACCATCTTGTATCAGAAAGTCATTTCAGTTCAGAATCAGTACTGTTGATTCATATTGAGATTTATGATGTTTTTTAAGAGTATGTGGACATGGTAAACTAGACGTAAGAATGCATACAACCTTTCAGCTGTGCCAAAAACAACTGTATACATCACTGTTTACGGACATTGCTTCGAGAGTGACCAAATTTAAAACATGGGCACAGCAATGAACATAGATGGCATTGTGTGAAATTTTGAAGGCCACTCTTAATTCCAGACATCATAGATGCACCATCATATGCCTTTCCTCCTCAGATTGTGATATCACTGGTTCGCTTTTGTAATGTGTAGTTCCGTTAGAATCTTCTCAGCAAATCCGGATGCAGCATTGCTCTTGCTGTTTACAAAAGTATAAAAGCCTATAAATCTTTCCACAACATTTCCTGATTTTGAAACTGAACAATAAGTGACATCTTATCAATTTTAGATATATCAATGGTTTAATCGATAATTACAGAAAAGAAATGTAAAGACTTATCTTTATTATCAATACCTGCCGATAATTCAGATGCAAATGATTGAATTAAATCAATGTGCACATCATGACTTAAATAAATTTCATTTTTCTTTTAAACTCTTGATGACTGTCCAAATTGGAATCATAGTTGGCTATTAAACTTAAGATTTAACAAATATTTCAAGTATTTCTACAACTACCATCACTAAAGTCTCAAGCAAGAATTTTCTCTGTGTACTCTGAATGGCAAACCTTGTTTTGCTAAGAATCAAGAAAAACGTCACGTCTATCATTCGTTTCAATATTTCTCTATTCTTTTCCACTTAGCGACGCTCCTGACTGACCAAACCAGATATTACAGTTTGGAATACGATATTTATCAAGCCAATATAGTCGTATTGGAGTTTAATGTTGATTGAAATTTTCGTGTTTAGCCATCTTTTTTCTGCTCTAGCTACACCTTTTTAGTATCCATAAGGGCGTCTCAGGGGGGCGCCATTTTAGACCAAACTGGAGCGCGGGGGGGGGGGGCAACTCGCCCCCCCTGCCCTATAGCTAAATCCGCCACTGTCCTATGCCCACATCAACATGGCTTTAGAAAAACAGATCATGTGAAACACAATTAATAGGTCTAACAGATTAACTATCAAAAGGCTTAGACAATAATGATCAAATAGATACAAAATTACTAGACTTCTCAAAAGGATTTGACAAAGCTCAACACCGTTGTTAAATACAAAAAATATATATAATAATAATAATAATAATAATTTGGAATCCCTTACATAACTAGATCCAATACTTCCTATTGAGTAGGGAGCAAACTGTAATAATTAATGGATCTAAATCTGCACCAATAAAGATTAACTCGGATGTTCCACAAGGAACTGTGCTAAGTCAATTACTCTTTTTAATTTATATAAATGATTTATCCTTCAATATCTCAACAGGAACAAAAGTTAGGTTATTTGCTGATGTTTGTATCTATATATATAATTCTCTACATGGTCCAACCACGCAGGACAAGAAGCTGTCTGACCTCTGACCCCATCGACCAATCAGATTGCAAGAAAAGGTAGTAAACATTTAACATTTCGTTAAATTGAAGTCAATCAGTATGTTCTTTCGGAACAAAACAATAGCATGTAATTTTATAGTGTAATAGTTAAGACATTCGCCAAACACACGGAGGTTGCGGGTTCAATCCCCAGCTAAGACTTTCCGTTTTTAATTTCTTTTAATGTTTGTGTTTGTGCCCGTTCATAGCCCACAATCGTTTCGGTCACCATAACAAGCACAAGACGAGTGGGAATAAGCTTGACGAATGACCTTTGTCAGGTTATGCAAATTAGTATATGGTTGCCAAGCTAGTAGCTAGCCACAGTGCACATTTTTCCAGATCAACAATGAGTCTCATTTATCGCCGCATCCGTTGTTCTGATTTCATCGTGATGTAGTTTGTGTCTGTTCACCCCCCCCCCCGCCCCACTTTCTTTGCACTATCTATTAGCAAATATGCAGCGTATGATACACCGCGGGCATCTAATAATTTATAGAACAATTAAGTCAGAACAATATAGCAAATTTTTACAAAAAGACTTATATGAATTAATAAAATGGGAAAATACCTGGAGTCAGTGGCGTCGCCAGGGGGTGCGGAGGGGGCGGGCCGCCCCGGGTGACACCATCAGGGGGTGACACCAGACCATAAAATGCTATATATTCCCGTTATTTGGCACTGCAAAACACGGAGGAGTTCTATGGATTACATCATAAGGGGATGACACCATGAGCTACCGCCCCGGGTGACACCATGAGCTACCGCCCCGGGTGACACCAACCCTAGTGACGCCTCTGACTGGAGTATATCCTTCCACCCAGAAAAGTTTCAACTGCTTAGAGTAACAAAGAAAAAGAAACAAATAAATCTATATATATAATTCTCCTCATGGTCCAATCATTCCGGACACCAAGCAAGCTGTCCAACCCCACCGACCAATCAGCTGTCAAGAAAAGGTAGTGCACAGGGGGGGGCATCGAGACCAACAATGCGTTCAATTGAGGTCAATTACTTTGTTCTTTCAGAACAACAGAATAGCATATATTTCGTAGAGTAGTGGTTAATACGTTCGTCTAACACACGGAAGGTCGTAGGTTCAAGCCCCAGCCAAGATATTACTTTCTTAATTTTAAAAAAAATGTTTGTGTTTGTGCCCGTTCATTTCCCACTTTCTTTTCGAACATGACTTCGCAACATGGCTGTAAGCTTTGTTTCTCGACATTGGTATAATAACTTCGTGCTCTCCGAAGTGCTCATTGACAGGAAAGTAGTCACACACTCTCCTCAACAATTACTTTCATAAAATGTCACCCGTCACTTAATCATTAGCGGCGTATACTACGACGCGTGTCGGCTAGTTCAAAATATTTCATTCATGGAAAAGAACTAAAACAAACCGAAGATGCAAAATACTTAGGAGTCATAATAAATTAGAAACGATCATGGAATCCCCATGTCAATGAAGTTATTAAAAAATCAAACAAAACCTTAGGTTTTATAAAAAGAAAGTTTTACAAATGTAATAAATATATAAAACTAAAATGTCACCTCACTCTGGTGAGACCTGTACTAGAACTAGAATATGCATCTTCTGTATGGGACCCATCCACCAAAGAAAATATTGATAAACTAGCACACATTTTAAAAAGACCTGCCAGATTCATTACTGGAGAATATTCAAAACTCACAAGAATAACACCATTAGGTAAATCATTAAACCTTGAAACACTAGAGGATAGAAGAACCAAGATTATTAGTAATTATACATAAAGCAATTAATTCTAATTTAGAAATGCATCACACAGATAACTTAATACAACCCCCAGATAGACATAAGGATAAAAACATCTTTCTTATTCCGTATGCAAAAACCAACCCATACGAATTTACTTTCTTTCAGTCCGTTATTCGGGCGTGGAATGGTTTGCCTGAAGAAGCCAGGAAAGCCAACACTTAATCATCATTTAAAAAAAAAAAAAACTAAGAAGAATACAGGACTAAACACAAACCCTAGATAACGTAGGACGAAATAATCTTCATGAGCTACCACCCCCGGGTGACACCAACCCTTGCGACGCCTCTGAATCCAATGTTGTTGTTTTTTTTGTCATGCGATCTTTATATTATGACATTTTTTTTGGGATGTCTTTTACCATCAACTTGGTAAGCCTTATAGCCTATATATATATATATATTAGGGCTGCGGATATTAACGATTAATTTCTCGATTAATCGGTAACTATTTTATCGATTTAAATTATTTTAATCGATAAAAAGCGATTAAAATTAAAGAAAATATTTATAACAATTTTTTCGAATTATTAATAAATAATTAATTATTGATAGTAAATAATAGTTGTTTTTTTTTACGTACAAACATCTCCGTTTAAAAAAAATAAAGATTTTTAAAGTGTGAACTTTAAAATAAGCCGTTTTTGTAAGGAAAAATGATATAAAAACAACATTGTTTTTACTTAATTAACAATAAACAAATTAGAATTAATTGACATTAAATTAAATTGAAATACTAATATTTAAATATATCTCCTATAATATTATTTAATTTATGGACAATTTATGAAATTTTCTGTTCAATGACGTCATACATCTTATTTTCAGCTTAAATCAAAATTATCCATTAATTATTCGGTAATTTTTCAAAAGTTAACGGTTAAATTTAAATTAATCGATAACAGCCNTAATAAATAATTAATAATAGTTTTTATTTTATTATTATTTTTTTACGTACAAACTTCTCCGTTAAGGGAGTTCAGAAAGAGTATACTTTAAAATAACCTGTTTTATAAGGACAATGATATAAAAAAAACACATAGTTTTTAACTATTTAACAATAACAAAATATAAATTCATTGACATTATATTGACCTACTTATTTTTAAATACATACCTGAACTATAGTACGTTTTTAAATTTAATTAAATTAAATACTTAGGTTGTGGGCATTTTAAGAAATGCAATGAAAGGGCACAAAATATGAAGGAAAACGAAAAAAGTGAAAAAGAGATTATGAGGTCTTAGAAAAAAATCATAGCTTTCGAACCACTTGGGATACAAAGATGATATTTATGTTTTTACTAACCAGCAAACAATTTCTATACAGCTTTATGACTTTAATATTTATAAAATTAATTTGAAATTTTCATTCAAGTGCATCAACTTTAATACCTTATTTAACTTCTTTTCAGTGCTAACAGTTATTAAAAATAACATAATGACAATACCGATTGCATGTTTTTATTACTTCCCTTGAAAAATTTTCAGGTTAATGACGTCATACATCTTTATTTTTAGCTTAACAAAATTATCGATTAATTAATCGGTAATTTTTCAAAAGTTAACGATTAAATTTAATTTAATCGATAACAGCCCTAATATATATATATATATATCAAGATGAATTCCGAATATCCAGATTAAAATATTAAATATACATTTTTAATTTAATTTAATTTTTTTAAAGCAATTACAGGCTAGAGGAGGGAAGATGATGGAGATCTTGAATGTATGGGTTTCTTTTAACAACAGGCCATAGCCTATAAAGTGTTCCCAAGGACTTGTAGACTTGTAAAACAAATATACCTTTATAGTCAATGTATAGGCTACTGGATTTTCAATAGTTAAAAATGTATCATTTTAAAAGTCATTGTTTTTTCTTCTTTTTTTTTCATGAGTCGATTGAAAATATATTAAAAGTAAAATGTTCAAGTCGATTGTAATAAATGTTTCTTGATTTTTAACCGGACAAATCGGAAGTGTGTGTGTG
>MUZC01000665.1:6789-24021 GCA_002072015.1 Radix auricularia | reverse complement strand
GGGGGGAGATATTCCGCATTAAAAAAATAATGATTTTTTTTTTAAAGATCATTTGACTGACTAGAGAATTTCAAAGTCCATTGTAAAAAAAAAACACTTAAAAACAATGTTTTTGACTATAAATCCCTTATATGTGAGACAGAACTATAAGTATTGATTATATTCAAAATAATATGCACCGTACGACAAACATTTACAGACTGAACGTGACTTAACTCTCTTGCTGTCAAACGGAGACGGGTAGGGGTGAGGGTGTGGTCACATGGGTTAGAGTGAACTCCGACAAACACGTGGATGTCAACAACAACAGACTGCTACCATACATGTTATATAGAGATAAACTAAAAGTGCGTTAATTTAATTACCGTATATTTGATCGATATGAAATTTTGACACAATGCATTGTTAGGTGACTCAAGTCTATGTGCAAAATTTCAGCTCGATAGCATGACTGAGTGTGGGTCATTTTTTACTTTTGTTTTTCCGCCGGACCAACGAAGAGACGACGATGAAGTTAATATAAGGGATTTTAAAAAGTTTTAATTGCTTATTAAAAACTAAATCAATTATAAAACAGAAGATAATACATTAATTCAGGTCTGCTGTTTGGTATTATTATTGTAGAATCCAGATGAAATGTTCTTATAATTATCACCATATATGGACTAAACTACATTTCAAAGTTCTAGCTTCTGTCAACTGATCCCCCACCCCTAACCCGCAACCAGACATCAAATATGCATATTTATTTTATAAGCCGGTATTCCTGAGCATTGTTAAAACGTTAAGTGTCAGGTGAAGATTACTCTCTCTACAACTCAAGTACAGGAAGTCATATTAATAATTCCAGAAACTCTCAAAAACACAGCATTATTTTTATTTTAAAAAAAGACTTGGCGACTTTGTTGACGAAACGATTCAGGAGAGAGATCTCGCGTCTAATAGTGTGACTCTGGCCCTACTTTCTGACACATCACGCATTTCTGTCAAAATCCATGCGTGGCGACATTGAGTTCAGATTTTCTCCCGACATGGTATCCATTTCCGCACTCAATCACCACATGAAATAACACGCCAGGAAAAATATTTAGGTGCCCTTTTTGAAGGTGGCGCCGTATTTAAGAGAAGGGTTTTCTAATTTTAGTTCTGAAAAATAATTATCGTCTCCTTACACGATTCCCCACTACAGTGGCGTCACTAGGGTTGGTGTCACCCAGTGTGGTAGCTCATGGTGTCACCCCTCACGACTTACCTCCAGGCGCGGCGTTTGAGGGTGGCAACTGGGGTGACTGCCCCAGGCCCCGCGCTTAGGTAGGCCCCGCGTTTCGGTCCTGAACATGTCTCGTCCTGGTTAATAGCCTATACATGTAGAACCAAAGAGTGGATGGTAGAACGTATGCTGGAAACGATTGTAAAGAAACGAAAGAGGCACTCTTGTAATCCTTTTTGAAGGTCAAATTCCGTAGCGTAGCTCTAGACGTCTTTGAAAGCATTACACCGTTAGCGGAAAATATGTCAGATGTACCATTCAGCCAATCCCCTTTATTTGTGTACACGTCATTCACAATATATTTACTAAAATAGTTATTTTTAGAAAACTGTGTCATCGGAATGGCAGTGTCTCGGTAGTGGTGCGATCGGAAACATTAATTAGCATCATCAAAGTGATTTCTCTGTACGATATCAACATGAGTGGAAGAGATCACGTCATTTTTCGATAAGAATAAACCGTTGTTTATAGACCAGAGAAAATAATGAACTTGTAATAATTTAATAAAAAGGTGACACGCGGTATTAAAATTACACAATAATCAAGATATTTCATATTTTTAAATACCATAGCATACTGGTGCTTAGCGATCTTTACTAGTACTCTGGCCCGCGGGGTCATTGCTGGCACTAGGCCCCGCGCTTACCTAACGCCGCCACTGCTTACCTCCCCCGAGTCTGCGAGTGCCAAATAACGGGAACGTAGATAATTTTACGTTTTGGTGTCACCCCTGTGATGGTGTCACCCTGTGCGGTCCACACCACCCGTAGTGACGCCTCTGCCTTAATATATTCCCATGATTCTAATTTCCTCCGATTACTAAAACTCTAAAGCACATAAACAACATAAATGTATGTCATTTAAATTTATATGTTATACACAAACAACCATACCAAGCTTTAAATTGAAATAAATAAATTAGCATTTTAAAGATACTGCGCACTTGAGAGTGACATTTAAAAATCTACGCCAAATAATTTATTAAACAAATTCTGAGCCTATATTATCTCTTTTGTGAAAAAAAAAATCAGCTTCAGCTTTGTGGTTTAAAATTTAGATTTTTAAAGTCATTATACAATACTGGAAAAAAAAAGAAAAAAAAAGAAAGTTTATTTATTTAGTGCTTGATAAATCGGTCAGCTGTATTCTTTTTTTTTTTTTTTAATCTTTTATTTTTATTTTAAATAAACCCGATCGTTGACAAACAGGAAATGGCCATCACTCTGCCGATCAGGACAAAAGAAGAATTAACAAGTGACTTAGGAAGGAAAAACAAAACTCGATCACTGATAACAAAAACGTAGCGTCAATGGCCTCCTTCTGTTATATTATTTGAAATTGTTGAACTTCACGCTGTCACGGCGTTCGAGTGTCAGAAATTTCAAATTGATAAAAAAAATTTAAAAGTCGAAATGGCAAGCTAAATAAACGAGATAATTTTATCTTACGCAACAGAAATGTAGCGAAATCCGATTTGAAGGCAAGCTCTAGTGCATCTTTAGATCTCAAAACTGGAGGCCTCGTAGGGACACTGAAAAATTAACATTTGAGTCACTTGACAGTAAGAAATATGTTTTATGTAAGAGTTACCAAGGGGTCGTCCATAAAGTATCTTCGCGCTATTTTTGACCGTTTAACCCCCACCCGTCACAAACTGCTACACATCTTGCTCCCCCCACCAAATAAGTCACACTTTCAAACTATTTTTTTAGTAACAAAATAATAAAAATTTCATACAAAACACCGTGACGTAACACTTGACCGGACTCTATGTCACAAACTGTCACACTTACTTACACCCCTTCCCCCTCTGGAGCGGGACGAACTTTACGGGCGGCCCCTAAATGAATATACGACACGAGTTTGTGCTATGTAAAAATATTAGGACTGCGGAAATTAACGATTAATTTCTCGATTAATCGTTAAAATATTTTATCGATTAAAATTATTCTAATCGATAATAAAGTGATTAAAACAGTGGGGCATATTTTGTACAATTTTTTCGAATTATTAATGAATAATTAATTATTATTAATTGTTTCCTTTTTTACGTATAAACTTCTCCATTTAAAAAAAGCTTTTAAGTGTAAACTTTAAAATAAGGTCTTTTTATAAGGGAAATGATATAAAAAATCAAACAATGTTTTTACTTAATTAACAATAACAGGATTTAGATTCATTGCCATTAAATTGAACTACTTGTATTTAAATTTTAAAAAATTTTAATTGCCTGTTTTTGTTACTTCGCTTGAAATTTTCAGTTTAATGACGTCATAATCTTATTTTTAGCTTTAATAAAAATTATCGATTAATTATTCGGTAATTTTTCAAAAGTTAATGATTAAATTTTAATTAATCGATAACAGCCCTAAAAAATAGCCTATATGTACATAACAAAACGTAAATTTTTTTAAAGCCCGTAAAAATAACAAAGTTTTTGAATATAAATTATTAATATACGAAACATAACTAAAAGAAAGTTCATTATATTACGCATCGCACGACAAACCAATAATCCAAAATTTTAGTTATATATAAAGGATTCGAAGTAAACAAAAACTACGACAATCTGCTCGCTAAATTTCAGCTAGATTTGATCACGGGAAAGGGGTTATAAAAATATGTTTATATAATGCGCACCGCGAGACCAAGTAGCTTAAACATTTACAAATCGGGAATATATATATTTTTTAAAAGTTAATTCAATATAATACGCACTGCACCGCGCGACAGGAAAATATTAATAAGGTTGTTCATTATGATAAGGACCGTGACACTCTAGTACAAAGATTTACATACTATATAGTGATAATCTAAAATTCACTAATTTAATTACAAAAAAATCGATCGATCTGAAATTCGATAAATTATTTTTATTGTCGGTACGAGCCTGCCTGCATAATTTCAGCTCGCTAGCATACGGGAAAGTGGGTTATAAATCGATCCAAAGTTTATGCGTCAACCAAGCAGACACCTCGAGTTAATTTAAGGGATTTAAAAAGTATACGTCTTACAAGGGATCTTGATTTTTTTTAAAGCTGAAAATTAATTCACAAACACTTAACTGTAAACTATTTTTGTGGATCTAAGTGGTGGATTTACCTATTTGGTCTGATAAACAAGCTGTAGCCTGGGGCCCTCGCCTTGTTGGCTACCCCGTCGGATTTTTTCTTTATATTTGGCACTGGCATAGAAAATCGGGACTTCAAAAGCCCCCCTCCATTTAAAATAACGTAGGGCCGCATCAAGTCTAAACCCGGCTCTGGTATAGTAATTCAAAATGTAATCGTTAAATCCGCAAATCAGCGGTCCACATTAGAATATGACTCCCGGCTCCAGATCATCAAAGTAAATAAAGACATTGAAAAGCTCGTCGGCTCTAACTTTACTGTTGGCTACATATGCCCCGCTGTAAACAAGAACAAAAAGTGTTTTTTTTTAAATAACAGTCTGAATCCTAAATCCTCCTGATTCACTCCGACAGTTCAGAAACATGAGAAGATTCGGCGTCTAGCTGAGAGGCTTTGGAGAAGAAATGGTCGTGAAATGGTAAAAATGTTCTCTTCTCCTGATTATTCTGAAATGATTTAGCAAACAGAAGCAGAAGAGTAAGTTCTGCACAGACAAGTTGTAAGCCATTAGGAAGAAGAAACGTCTCATTTTGAGCATCTAAACACCAAACCAACATCTTCCATTAATGGCTCAATTTCAATCAAAACCTTTTTTAGACTGTTCAGCGCCGTCTTAACGCATAGGCCCGTTGGATATTTTTCCAGGGCCCCACGAGCATAGGAGCCCCATGGGAATATGTTATTTATATATATTATGTATATTTATTTTTTTATTTCTTCGTGGGGATGGGGGCGCACTCGTTCTTTGCCCAGAGGCCCAACACTTTTTCTTTGCCCAGGGGCCCAAATCGTTTTCTTTGCCTAGGGGCCCAAAATGGTGTAAAGACGGCTCTGAGAGTATTGAATGTACAGGTTAACATTGAGAACATCTGCTTTCAGAAACCCCTCCCCTAGTTCAGACGTCACCTTAAAGCGATTGTGGTTAAGTAGCTGCTAAAGAAAAATGGCCTGGAGCTGGACTCATATGAATGCAACAATATTCGCCTGGTCTCCAAGCTGATGTTTGCAAGAGTCTTATCGCGGATGTCTGTAGAGCACCTAAAGACTTTTGAATTACTCCATACGTAGGACGCAATAATCGTATGTTCAGAAGGAGCGTCTGTAATATATAAGATACGTTTTTTGTAGTGCTGACAGGGGCTATCTGACACAATATTTCTGTGGTTGATCTTGATTCTTGAGGGACCTTTACACGATGTCTTCTGAACGAGGCGAGCATCTTTGAAACTTTTCTTCTCTGGTTTACATCTTATTTGAAATTGGAATGGAAAAATAGAGCGTATTGTGGTGAACATGTATCTTCTCAAAACACTGACCTCCTCTGCAAACTGTGCAGCACATAGACCTCTGTGTGTAATAAATTACAAGAAAAATTAAATTATATAACTTTTTTTTTTTTAAGTGTGTGAACTACCATTGAAATGAAAATTTTTGTTGTTGTTGTTTATTGGTTTTTGCTTTTTTTTAAAAAAAGATGTTTAAATGATTTTTTAAATTTTAAAATAAAATTCTGATCTTTATAAGATTGACAAGATTTGTTTTCATAATTTTTTTTTTAATTACCAAATTCTAAAACACTCCCAGAAATTCATATTTTTTTTTTCTTGGAACGAAATAGCCATAATTTTCACACAAATTGTAGTTCTACTATCAATAGCTTTCAAAGGAAAATTTCTTGAGAAACAAAAAAGTGAATCGTAACGTTGCATAAACACATGCATTGACGCTTCAGGAGAAAGAGAGCAGATTTTATTTTAAAATATGTTTTAAAAGCTTTTCTTTTAAATGGCAAGGTAAAACTTACTAATAAAATTTTCATTTCTTAGAAACGCATACTAACAGATAGGGCGAGCTTTACTAGAAAAGAGAATTAAATGTGATATAAAACATTTAAGTTTAATGTTGACGAAGGCTGAACGTGCTTTGTTTAATCAATTTTAGAAAATAATTTCTTTAACTACTTTATTTTATTATTTTTAACTACTCTCTATGCAGACTTAATTAATTGTAGACATTTTTTTTTTAAAAAAAGCTTTTTATACAGACTTTCTTGGGATATCAACGCACAATATTTTATCAAAATGTAATCCGTAATCTGTAATCTGAAAAAGAATTTCAGTTTCAGCTTTATGTATTTAAAAAAGGTAAGACGTGAAAAAAATTCATTTTAAAGCGACTGGCATAAATAACAATGTCATCCTATTGAATTCACTTAGATTGTTTTGCTTTTTAAAAAAATGAAACACATGAATTGAAATATAGAAACTAGAAACTAATGTCGAATGCACGGAAATCTTTGTTGGAAGGTTCTCAGAGTTTTGACAGATAGAATGACCTAATTCAGCAGTGCCCTCATCACAATTTTATTTTAGCTAGTGATCAATAATCATTCAAAAACAAAGGCAGTTTTTTTTTTTTTTTGTAATATTATTTGTTCTTGATTAATACTTGCAATTCAGATAATTTTAAAAAATGAACTCATTGGAATCCTTATCCAATCAAATCAATTTCCTGTCTCATATAATTGTTAACATTGATTGAATATTTAACAACCTTGTTACATTTTAAAAATAAAATTAAGTCATTTTTTAAACATTAAAAAATCATTGTTAAAAAAAATGCTTGAAATATATTTTTACAAAATTAGCCACTCAGATATTAAATAGCTTTTAGGTTTCTATGTAAACTCTTGGACTGATCCAATCTCTCCAATTTATAAAAGGATAGTAATAATGATAATTTATTTATTGTAATGACAGTAAAATATAATTGTAAAACAACTATCTAAAAAACCAGTAGCAACAGTTTTCATCAACTGTCCATTAGTATTAGTCAAATTCTTCTTTTGACCTTGGGCATAAGTAATTTATTTATTTTTTTAAAAAATATTTTAAAAATTGTATCTGATATGAATTGAACATAGACTAAATCTAATATAATAAACAAAGATTAGGTGAAATTATAAATCTTCTACACCATAAAATCTTACACAACAAACCTTAGAACCAATCACGCCTTACCTGTAAACAACAATTGCATTTTGTGTATGTTCCTCTCTGAGACGAATTCAAATCGATCTGTTTATAAGACGCGGGATTATCACCTTTTGTTACAGCATCAGACAGCGAGTATAAATACAGGCAGTAAATACAGTTATTTAAAAAGTCAACTGATTTTTACGTATGTGATAGAATCATACAGCTGGTCATACATTTGAAGTGAAAAGTCAAAACTGGAAATGAATTCTGGTAAGTTAAGTCAGTTCAGGTATCTTTATGTTTGAGCTTAAATAGAATTAGATTCATATTTCAGCTACAGCCAGCAGACCAAAGGAGATTTTTGAAATAATATGTAGATTCTATAGATTCTATTTATTTGAGTGTGTTGTTAAAGACGATAGTGAAATAATGTGAAGATGTTAAAATCTTACGTCACATAATACACCCTTAAAGTCGAATTCTATTATGGAACCCTTAGCCGTGGCATGTGAACGCTGCATCACTTGCCCCCCCCAAAAAAAAACAACTGCTGCCTTGCAGATGGTCTTGGCTGACCAAAGGCTATGGAAGCAAATCCAGAAAATACAACAGGCTGAAGTCGGAGACCACGGGCTCATTGGCGCAAAACTCGTGGCACGCAAAACTCAATGTTCAATATTGAGAACGAAGAAGAAGAAGAAGAAGAATTCTATTTTTTTTTTTTAAAAATATCGGCCTTTAATACAATAATTAAAGGGCATTTACTCGAAGTCATGGTCTAGGGCAGTGATGGCGAACCTATGGCACGCGTGCCAAAGTCGGCACGCGGAGCCACATGAGGCGGAACGCGAAAAAAGTATTACTTCCTTAATAATACCATCTAAGTCAAACCCTAATTTTCGGGTTTAGTTGGAATGTTGGCACTTTGCTATAAATAAATGTGTTTTCGGTTGAATTTTTTGCAAGTGGCCCCAAAAAGGTTCGCCACCACTGGATTAGAGTCTCGGTATTCTGAGAAATTATCTCCTATTTTTAGTCTTTTGGCATCGCCACCATGATAATTAATATATATCAAGGTTGAAGTTAGACTGCAATACATAGCATGCATGCTATAGTGTACATTGTCCATTTACAGTCATGTTCTTGTAGAGATGGAAACCTAGCCAACCCTCTAGTAAGGACCATGTTATCATTCCACCTTGGTAGACGAAAAAGGAAAAATCCCCGTTTTTGTATACACGATTTATACAGATATGTCGTCGTCGTAGATGGAACATCTGTTGTATGTTTCGGGTATATACTTGAAACCTTTTCGAACCCTTTCATTGCGGCTCTAAGTCTAAGATCGGATGAATGAATCCATTGAGTCGAGGTCAGTATGACACGATGCGCATTGACTCTGGCCGTGATCAAATACATTTTTGTTCGCTGGATGATCTAGGTATGAGACAAGAATCTAACATCTGGTGGGTGCGCATGTTGTCTATGTGACAAGTGACAATGCCGTCTACGTGGGCGTGTTGTCTATGTGACAAGTGACAATGCCGTCTATGTGGGCATGTTGTCTATGTGACAGGTGAAGATTCTGACTATGTGGGAATGTTGTCTATGTGACAAGTGACAATGCTGTCTATGTGGGCGTGTTGTCTATGTGACAAGTGACGTTGCTGTCTATGTGAGCGTGTTGTCAATGGGACAAGTGACGATGCCGTCAATGTGGGCGTGTAGTCTATGTGACAAGTGACAATGCCGTCAATATAGGCATGTAGTCTATGTGACAAGTGACAATGCCGTCTATATGAGCGTGTTGTCTATGTGACAAGTGACAATGCCGTCTATATGAGCGTGTTGTCTATGTGACAAGTGACGATGCTGTCAATGTGGGCGTGTTGTCTATGTGACAAGTAACGATGCCGTCTATGTGGGCGTTTTGTCTATGTGACAAGTGACGATGCTGTCAATGTGGGCGTTTGGTCTATGTGACAAGTAACGATGCCGTCTATGTGGGTGTGTTGTCTTGTGACAAGTAAAGATGCTGTCAATGTGGGCGTGTGTTCTATATACAAGTGGGAATTTTGTCTATATGCCATGTGGGCATGGGAAAATTAACGTCATTGGTGATGTACCACAAGATACTTAACAAGAGCATAAATTACTCATAAACTAACACTAACACGCATGTAGGACAAAAAATCGTGTGGTATGTTAATTTTTTTTTCCAATGAATGAATTGTAAACAATGTCGCATTTAATATTTAATTGGACATTTTAGTTGTTTTATACTGGAATTTCAATTCATTGTTTATTTTTAAACATTTCAAGTCAAAATATACTTTTTTTTAAAAATACATTGGAAGACAAAAGGTATTCGTTGATCATTATAAATGAGAATGAGATAGAGAAAAATCACAATCCACTATTAGTCTTTTAGTCAGGGAAACGGTGCAGTAAAAATTCAGATAAGGTTTGCGATATCTGCATGAAGTATAATTAAGTTTTAAGATTCTTAAACATATCACAAGGGCGTTTGGTTTTTTTTCTGTAGCATATTCTTTCTTTAAAAGAGACTGAAATGATGATGTAGTAAATCTGAGCTTTAAAAGAAGACGTTAAAATATGTCATTCGGGCGTGAAAAAAAAAAAGCTGCCCTGGCAGGGGGTCTTCACTATTTAAAATTTAAAAGCTCAATGCACTTGAGAACATTCTGTGAAATAACCATGACAGATAGGAAGGTCACGCATTGACGTCACTATCGTTTGGGATTTGGGGGGGGGGGGGGTAATTTCTAGCCGACAATGTTTAGCGAACCATCTCTATCGCACAAATTTTCAAACACAATCGTGTACATGCATTTTTTGACAATCAAATTTATGACTGGATTCGTTATGAGGTTACAATGAAGACGATTGTATAATAAGCTTTTTTGGTAATTTTCAGTATAAGTAATATACAAATAAGTGTAAGTTCTATTCAAATGTCTACCGAGCACAACTACTAAAACCAAGAACTGTGTGAGAACCTTGATTCTACATAGCAGCATATGGATATCTTATGACTTAGTTTGTGCACCTAGACTAGGCCCACTGTGTTTCGGATTAATTCATATTACGAATGAGTGACTTGCGCTATTGGTTCGTGTCGACCTTGTACTGCAATAAAAAAAACAACAACAAAAAAACCATAACGCCCAGCTTATACAGTTCGCGATACTGGCACCTATTCGTTACAAAGAAAACGTAAACTTCGCTGTAGGAACTAAACGCCCCCCCCCTCCACCATTCTTTTAATTTTAAAGTAAGCAGAAGTTAATCTTATTTCAATTAAACTTATGTGTGGGAGCTAAAATATGTTTAGTTCAGTTTCTACGCGGTGCCCATTCTTTAAGTTAACCCTTAGTAAAGTTCTCAGATGAAGAAATAATATTTGAAATATTACAGTTTTTGACACGGATCAACTTCGTGACAATCTAAATTAATTTTTTTTAAGTCTCTAAAACACTATTAAATTAAAACTTTTACAATCGTGGAAATGTCCATTTGATATTTTCTTTAATTTTTCTTTTTTTAACCACACTGACGAGAAATGTGCTGGCCATGGTGTTTGCATTACGTCATAAAGTTAAAACAGTGAGTCCGCGATATGGAGGAAAATAACCGCAGGGCCGTTCTTAGCTAATGCGGGGCCCTATGCGGCTTAGTATGCGGAATGGTCCTGAATGGATTTCGTGGTGCCCAATTGGGGTAGGGATAAAAATCGGACAGAATTATTTTAATCAGTACCAGCCCTACTTGTTTTAAGACTCCTGACTATCATTCAATTAAAAATATTATACACTGGTAACATGACTCAAATTGCTAACAAAATGTTCTTGTTGATCTTTTTTAAAATGTCATTCCAAATAAATTCTTTTTTTTTTTTCGAAAAATCATCCTGTTTGAAGAACACCCTTTAAAAACCAAGACTCTCACAAAACAAACTTCCATTAAATCAACAGTTATCGTCTGAATCAGTTGATTAAAAACAAAAGACAGAAAATCTGTTGTTGTTTTTTTTTTAATTAAAAAAAAAAAATAATGTTTGAGTTCTTATTTTTCGACAATAAATTAACTCATTCTTTTTATTCCATTTAATCTAGTATCGTAAGAAGACAAATTTTAACAGTTACGCCAAATTCTTTGTTTGCTAATAAATTAATGTGTATTTCACAAAAATTGTACCATATTGTTTGACACATTATATTAACTATTACAAAGTTGGTGCAACAGGGTAATACATTCAAGAAGCTCACATCCGCACTCCAGATTTATGTTTTGTTTGGTTGAATTTAGAATATGGATGTGACAACTATAATCCCTTCGTTTGTTGTATCTGGTGGAATATAAAAATGCTTAAGTTTTTTTTATAAAGCTTGAGTGCTATTGCTCAATGCCACACCCTTTCCCTTACTATGTTAAATAACATTTCCATTGGCCACCAACATGACAGTAAAATATCTAACACACCCCCAACCACTTATAGTCATAAAAATGATATTTAAAAAAAAATAAAAAATTCCAGATTTTTAAAAAATGGTTTTTAATGTGATAAATACTATAAGCAAAATAAACGTTTTGTTTAAAATAATCAAAGCAAATTTATTAAATTTAAAATGCGGACATTTTGCGATTATAACAATTTCTTTAAAAAAAAAAAAAACAAAAAAAACAATCGCACACTTTTTTTTACCACCCCCACCCATTCAACACGCTATGATAAAAATATACCCCCATCCCCTTCACGTTATATAACATGTGTACAGTCTCTAACCTGTACAATTAGGCAAGTTTCAAAGAGAATCGGTGTGGTCAGATTTCTAAAGAACTTTTAAACAAGCAATTTATTAATGTGCGCATCTCGTTTAAAAACATTCGAGTTTTATGTACTTGGTAATTCGAACGCCGTCTGCTCTTGGTGTGTAAATTGTGCAGGTTCTTATGTGCCTTCTTGAACTATTACTGAATTACACCGTTTTATTCACACAAAAAATATATCGAGGTCAAAGAAGGAAGACGTTATTATTCCCAATTGACTGGTTTCAATAAAGCGCTTGCGGCTTTTTATGGATTAACAAAAGATTTTTTTTAAAAAAAAACATTGTTGACTATTTCCATTGAAAAGAATCGGTCTTAGAAAGTTTAAAAATAACCTTTATTGAAATAAGCGCCCAAATCAATTAATTAAATAAAGATATAAAGTACAAAATGAAGCATGTTTGATACAATTTTGAGAAACATTTAAATCACACATGCATGAAGCGAATATTTGTTTAAACAAGTGATCGTCTTTGCTGATAAATATCGAAAAAAGACCCATGTCTATCCGTGATGTGCTGCCCGATCTTCGCCGTGAATCTATATCGAGCATCCATTCTACAGACTCGGCCAGAATCGATGACATATTTGAAAACGATGAAATCGATGAAGACGACTACATCGACAACTGGAGGAACGAAATGGACGCCAAAGGGAGGCAAATCTTCACCGTGGGATACGGGTGAGTAGTCGAGTACGTTTGCTATTCAAATTAAGTTTTGTCGCAAAAGGGATTCTAACTAAAACGTCATAAATCGGTGCAAATCGTAGAAGTTTTTCTTTCTTTCTTACTTGTTTTCTTTTTTCTTTTCTTTTCTTGAATAATTAATATTTTATTTTACACCTGTCACCTGTCGGGGTTTTTTTTTGTTTTTTAAAATTATTTTTTTTTTTTTTTTTTACTTCTGTTATATTTAACGGAAGCCGACTGAAATCACTTATAGTGGATACTTGCTTAATTATGTTTATAAAATATCCTCCTCCCTCAACTTAATTAGGAAACTAAATATTCATTTTTATATACAATAAAAATAAATTAGAATTGAAAATTTTCCGCTGGGATAGAAATTATGATATTGATGAGTGACTACCCGTTATAGGGGATTTAATCACCAACTCCTTCTTCCAACATGGACTCACCTCGGTCGAGTCTAAGTGATTGAGATAGTACTTCAGAGTCTATGGCGGATTAAGGGGGGGGCTGAGTGGGCTAAAGCCAGGGGCCCCCGACGGTTTGGGGGCCCCCAAACTTTTTATAATTTATAATAAAAGTGTACAAATGTTTGCACGAACCCTGACAATATAATAAAATATTTTTTAAAAAAGAAAATATTATCTATACAACTGTTTGCGATTCAGTCTTAATAATAGATAAAACTTGATTTAATTGGCTCACTAAGAGAACATAGTATAAAATATAGTTTATATTTTTAAAAAATTCTCCTATATTAGCTGTCAACAATCATTTTATTTTAAGGGACGCTGGCTGGTTATGGCTAGGGCCCCCGTTTGATTGCAGCCCGGGCCCCCGTGCAGTCTTAATCCGCCCCTGTTCAGAGTACAGGTCACGAGTGCGGTAGCGGGTAAAGTGGGTTAGGACACGACAAAAAAACGACTGGAGATTAATTTCCTGCTATTCATTAGTTTTTGTGTTTAAATTTAATTTTTATATAAAAAATAGTTGTTGTAACAATTTTTTTTAATGGATAAATTCAAAACCCCTTAATTTAAACTCTGATTGTAAAGTTTATTGAATAGTCATAATGGCACAAATTAACACGTTAAATAACAATGGTTATTATTTTTTTATCATATGTATCTTAATTCATTTATGTCAATGTACACATTAAGGAAAAGAGTAACACCGTTATGATTTAAATAAGTTAACGTAGACATACCAGAGAATAGAAGAACAAAGAGCAAAGTAGTAATAATATATAGACTAAGGCATTAAATTCGAACTTAGAAATACAGCGCAATATTAATCTAATACAATAATCAGATAGAAACATGATAATGTGAGGGTAAAACAAACACGTAGCAATTCTCCATTTCGCCATTCGGCATGATTCGGGCGTGGAATGGGCTGCCAGAACAGGGAAACACACTATCAAAATTCAAACAATATTGTAACGACGGAGCACGGTGGTCGAGTGGCGCACCGATGGTCACGCGTGAAGGCAAGAATTTGTTCCCTTAACTAAGGGCTTTGAATAGGAACATAACACGGATTAGGGAAACAAAGGCGTCTGGCTAATGGCTCACTGACTAGACGGCCCAGGACAAAACGGGCCCAACGTAACGGCACCGGACTAATAAAAAAAAACCGTAAAAACAAAGATTTTGACTATATGTAAATCCGTTATAAATGAGGATAACTAAAAGTATTGATTATTTTTAATATAATACGCACCGCGTGTCAGACTAGCATAAACATTTACAGCCTGCACGTGACTGAACTCCCGTGCTGCGAAACGTAGGGCTGTGGTCATCGAGGGCTGGAGTGAGCCTACAGTGAACCGTGGAGGTCAACTATAGCAGACGGCAACACATGCTACATAGAGAAACATAAAGATAAACTAAAAATTCATTAATAAATATACAATGCATTGTTAGGTGACACAAGTCTATGTTCAAAATTTCAGCTCGATAGGATCACGGGAAGTGGGTCATTTTTAACTTTTGCTTTTCCGCGAGACCATGACAGACTGACAGAAAGAAAGAGAGAGAGAGAGAGAGAGAGAGAGAGAGAGAGAGAGAGAGAGAGAGAGAGAGAGAGAGAGAGAGAGAGAGAGAGAGAAGACGGTGAAATTAATATAAGGGATTTAAAAATACAATGAAATATTAGTAGTATTTTTACTAATCGATTCAGTGCAAGGTTAAGTTCACAAGAAACAATAATGTTTGTATAGATACGACAAAATAAGACAAGACAACTCTAAAACAAATGCAACATGAGTAATAAACCATGGATAAGCGTACGACGCTATAATTTGTATTGAACGAGCGTCTGTCATGTATAAGATTTGAGATAGGATTTTAAAAATATAGATATGAAAAAATATAATATTTTACTTGAACAAAGTAAGGAGTGGTTTCTTGCATTCAAGTCATTTTATTAAATCAATTATTTTGGAACTTATTTCGGTCCAACTCTATTGGGAAGAATAAAATGTACCCCATATCATGATGTTGTTGTTGGGTTTGTTTGTTTGTTTGGTTTTTGTTGTTGTTGTTTTATATTTAAAATAAATATGTTAACTATTTATAGTGTATAACTGCCGTTTCCTTCATCACAATCCTCGCCAAAGAAATGCTTTTTATTTTAACATTATTTGTAAAAAGTAGTCTAGCACTGATATTGTGGTAAAGTACAGTTATTTCTTCGTGGGAACTTTCCCAACTCAGTGCAGATCTGTGACCTGTGCTTTTGTTAAGACGAGAAAATGACCGGGCATTTAAACCCGGATTTCAGGGGGAAACATAGACTCCGTTATCTCAAAGTCACGGGACTTGCCACGCGGTTTTTGTCGTCACACCTGCGACATATAGTTCCCTCATTTGTATAGGCGCATGTATGTTCCTCTTAGGGCATTTCACGGTGTTACGAATGCTTAATCCCCCACCCCAGCCCATCCCTGATGCAGTCCGATCGCGGTCGGTTTACATTTGAAATAGATCAGAAGAAATATAATTGCAGCGTTAGAATATTAATTATAGTTCATGTCATGAATATTTACGTGTATCATTATCTTTACTTATCAGACGCCCCTTCTGTAAGAAGATTATGGCATCTTACGCTTATTCATGGTTTATGTCTGATGTGGGATTTGTATCAGTAGAGTTTTTAATGTTGATACTCCTTTGTTTTCTTGGTTTGTCCATGTAATCTGTTTCAGCCCTGAATGCCAGACAAGAAAAATAAGACTTTTTTCTCGTTTCCTGCTGGATTTTGATTAAGGAAAGTTGATCGATTTAAAACTCAAATTGATTGGGTATTATAGATGAGAACCGTCAGATAATCGTGAGTAGTATGGAATGCACGGAACGATTATCATTTTGGTGGCGTACGCCACCGACGTCATTTCCGGTCTATGACGTCACATAGGGTGGGCGTGGTTACTTCCGGGTTATGTTGGTGTCATTTCCGGTTATGGGTGGGGGGTCATTTCCGGTTGTGGGTGGGGGGTCATTTCGGGTGTGGTACCAAGATGGCGCCGAACATGTCTAAACACGTGTCCAAGATGGCGGCCAAGATGGCGGCCATTGTAGGGGCAGTAACTGCGTTTATTATTTGAGTAAATTAAGTTATTTCCCTTTGTTTTCTTTTATTTTGTTTTTGTTATTGCTTTCATTTTTTAAATATTTTATTAAATACAATAGTGGTTCTTAATATATTATACAATAGTTAAATTTTTAAATTTTTATTATTTTAAATATTTCAATGGTTCTCAATATTTTATATAATATGTATTTATTTAAGTTTTTAAATTATTTATTCTTTTTAAAATACACTGGTTCTAAATGAGTTATACAATAGTGTAATTTTTATTTTAAATATTTCAAGGGTTCTCAATGTTTTATATAAAAGGTATTTATTTTATTTTTTAAATTGATTATTATTTTTTAAACATTTACAGTGGTTCTTAAGTTTTTATATAATAGCTAAATTTTTATTTTTATTATTTTCAATGTGAAAATGGTTCTCAAACTATTTCATATGTATTATTGTTATTATTTTTATGGGTTTCATGTTGCTGGGTGATGTATTTTATTGAGGGTACCCCTGCTGGACAGGTTTTGTTGGTGGCGGTTTTAATTATAGTAAAGTAGTGGGGCTGATGCTGGTATAGGTTACAACCAGGAATGGGGGGCGCCAGCAGGATATTTGTATTTTTGGGTTTATCACATAGGCGTTGTATAGGTGTAGTGGTATAAGGTATGTACAGGACTTCATGAAGGGGTGGCGGATTTAATTATAGTAAAGTAGTTGGGGGTGATG
>MUZC01000664.1:118820-191979 GCA_002072015.1 Radix auricularia | reverse complement strand
TCAATGGAAGATGTGAATGGCTGAGTGTGGTCAATGGAAGATGTGAATGGCTGAGTTTGGTCAATGGAAGATGTGAATGGCTGAGTTTGGTCAATGGAAGATGTGAATGGCTGAGTGTGGTCAATGGAAGATGTGAATGGCTGAGTGGGAACAATGGAAGATGTGAATGGCCGAGTGTGGTCAATGGAAGATTTATTTACCATCTCTTGGACTATTCATAATCTCTGGGACTATTCGCCATCTCAATGACATTCACCATCTCAATAACTATTCACCATCTCCAGGACTATTCACCATTTCTTGGACTATCCACCATCTCTTGGACTATTCACCATCTCTTGGACTATTCACCATCTCTTGGACTATTCACCATCTCTTGGAATATTCAACAGCTATATGACTATTTACCATCTCCAGGAATATTCACCATCTCTAGAACTATTCACCATTTCCAGGACTATTCACTATCTCCAGGACTATTCACCATTTCCAGGACTATTCACAATCTCAATAACTATTCACCATCTCCAGGACTATTCACCATCTCCAGGACTATTCACCATCTCTTGGACTATTCACCATCTCCAGGACTATTCACCATCTCTTGGACTATTCACCATCTCCAGGACTATTCACCATCTCCAGGACTATTCACCATTTCCAGGACTATTCATCATCTCTTGGACTATTTACCATCTTTTGGACTATTCACCATCTCTTGGATTATTCACCATCTCTAGGACTATTCATCATTTCCATGAGGACTATTCACCGCCTTAAGTGCCATACACCCGTTCATATCCAGCATTGCTCGAGTACCAGCAGTTGTGACACATGACAGGCAAATGGACCTCGTCGCCGTCTCGGTCCGGTGTCTAACTTGTCGCTGGGTCTGCAATGCTTGTGTTAGGAAAACAAACTCGAGGATCGGGTTACTGGGATGAAGAAAAGGGAAACCACTGCACTAGATTTAAGCCTCATTTGCTCTCTCCCCTACACTGTATCTCCGCCACACTTTCTAACACACACACACGGTTTCCTTCCGACTCTACTGAGAGTAAGATTGTGTTTTTTAAACGGTTGCAACATTTCTACAAAGTGGTGTTACATCTTTGAATGTCTCATTTGTATAAGAATTTTAAAGTAATTTATTATCCATGTTAACCTCCCACGATAACCTGCCATCTCCCATGGCGATCTACAATGATAACATCCAATATCCCGTGACAAACCTACCAACTCTCATTATGACCACTCATCTCCCATGATAAACTCAGATATCCTATGATAAATTCCCATTTCCCATGATAAATTCCCATCTCCCATGATAAATTCCCGTCTCCCATGATAATTTCTAATCTCCCATGATAACCTCCTATGAAAACTTCCAACCCCGCCCCCACTTCAAGATAACTTGCCCTCTCATATGATAAAATCACTCACTAATTAATTAATAGTTTAAGAATTTAAAAAACGCCTAAGTCCTAGCCACACTGAATAACATGTAAACGGGGTATAAGTGAGCCTGACAGATTGAAATTGCTCCCATAGACTCTTTGGATTTCACCGTAGCTAAGTTTTTATTTTTAAATTTCTTTATATTCTGTGTGCTATATTTGTTGGCTGTTTTGTTACTTCCTATCAGGCTCACTCTTACCCCATTTCCATGTCATTCATCTTCTAATCTATTCGTCTGACATTACAGTCTCATCCATAGTTTGTTCTGAGTCACACTTCAATATCTTCGTTCGCACGTCTTGCTGTTTTCTAACCACTTTGAAATTGTCAAGGTAGCTAGCTCGCAGTCTTCCTGGCCAACAACAAATGTACGATTTTACTCGCACCGCGTTAAAATGTTTTTACTTTGAATGTATTTATTGGGACTGCCAGTAAAGTAAACTTAAGTCTGCAAGTGGTTTCCCAGGATTTTAAAACTTTAATAAAAAAAAAACCTGTGTATCAACTTCAAGAGTGAAACGCGGCACTGCTGAGAAATTGAGGAGGAAGTCGGTCGCACCGCCCACTAACGGAGCGGAGCACAGGAATGTCGACATTTGATGGCTTGGGATAGGAAGAAATACTAGAGACATAATGGCTTGCGATATGAAGAAATACTAGAGACATAATGGCTTGGGGTAGGAAGAAATACAAAAGACATTGATGGCTTGGGATAGGAAGAAATACTAGAGACATAATGGCTTGGGATTGGAAGAAATACAAAAGACATTGATGGCTTGGGATAGGAAGAAATACAAAAGACATTGATGGCTTGGGATAGGAAGAAATACAAAAGACATTGATGGCTTGTGATAGGAAGAAAAACTAGAGACATAATGGCTTGGGATAGGAAGAAATACTAGAGACATAATGACTTGGGATTGGAAGAAATACTAGAGACATAATGACTTGGGATAGGAAGAAATACTAGAGACATAATGGCTTGGGATAGGAAGAAATACAAAAGACATTGATGGCTTGGGATAGGAAGAAATATAAAAGACATTATGGCTTGGGATAGGAAAAATACTGGAAACATTAATTGCTTGGGATATGAAGCAATACTAGAGACATTGATGGCTTGGGATAAGAATAAGTACTAAAGACATTGATGCCATGGCTTGGGATAGGAAGAATTACTGGATACATTAATTGCTTTAAATATAAAGAAATACTAGAAGCATTGATAGCTTGGGATAGGAAGATATACTAAAGATACCGATGGCTTTGGATAGGAAGAAATACTTTTTTAAAAATCGCTTGGGAAAGGAAGAATTACTAGAGTCAGTGATGGCTTGGGATTGCAAGAAATTCTAGATAATATAATGGCTTAAGATATAAAGAAATAATAAAGACATTGATTGCTTTGGATAGGAAGAAATACTTCATAACGCATTACCAACCCGTCGACTCGGTACTATAGAGATATCGCGTAGCCACAGTATTCATAAATAGATCAAATAGTCTACATTATAGTCTTGTAGTATTCATCCTTTCTTAGTTATCGAAACTATAGATACCATCTTGGATTCCTGGTATTTTCTTAAAACTAGATGCTATAGTACTATCTTGTAGTGCTGGTACTCTCTTAATACCAGATATTATAGTACCATCTTGTAGTTCTGGTACTCTCTTAATACCATATATCATAGAACCATATTTTAGATCTGGTACTCCTTTAATACCAGATATTATATAGTTACATCTTGAAGTTCTGGTACTCTCATAATACCAGATATAATCGTACCATCTTGTAGTTCTTGGTCTCCTTTAATACCAGATATCATAGTAACAGCTGGAGTGTATCAAGTAAGAAGTTAGCTGGTTCATCTGAGGTAAAGTGAATGGTTCATCTGAGGTAAGAAGGGTGGTTACTCTGAGGTATGGTTGATGCTTCATCTGAGGTAAGGTGTCTAATTCATCTGGTGAGATAAGGAGGCTGCTCCCAGTGAGTTCATTTGGCTAGTCCATGTAAGGTCATTTCAGTTTCTGGACGACACTCGGATATGTCGACCCTCGGATATGTCGACCTTCTGATATGTCGTTTATCACTTGGTAAAAGTGATTTCATTCATGCTTTTGAGATACACACGAGCCGAGAACGGTGAATGAAGACAGGAACTTAAATAAATTGCCTGAACTTTCCATGATCGCTCCGCCTGGGTGCACGCTAAATCTCATTTTCTTCCAGGTTTTGTGTTTGCTGCCAACCATCACCCCAATTATCCCATGGATAAGCTCTTAATTCAATCCCTGCCGTGTTGTTGTAGACAAGTATAAGACAGGGGTTGGGTGGGGGCGTTCGGGGGTCTTTTGCCAAGCGCGTGGCTTAGCTCAGTGGCGAGGGGAGAACTGGGTAAACTGAGGGATGAGTGGAATGTTAAAGATGTTGACGAGACGTCAAAATATGGACTCCCAACTCTATTCACACACGTTTTTTAACGTCAAGACTTGTATACACTTTATCGCATGCGTGTAGATATCTACCACGTCTAGAGAATACTAACCTACTATTATGAAATAATATGTTTTACGCAATTTTAGCAATACATTTTATAGATGAGGTCAATACTATTTAATTTGGATTAAATTCTTTTCAAAATCTGGATTAAATATTTTTTGAAAATCTTGATTGATTACTTTTTAAAAAATGGATTAAATACTTTTTAAAATCTGGATTAAATACTTTTTAAAATCTGAATTAAATATTTTTTAAAATCTTGATTAAATACCTTTTAAAATCTGGATTAATTTTATTTTTTTTAAATCTGGATTAAATACTTTTTTAAAATCTGGATTTAAGGGCGTTGTTCTAGTTGAGTTTTATTTTTATTTTTTAAATTTCAAACCATTTGCTTGTGTTCATTGTAAGTATGGATGATGAAGTTGTATAAGTTGTATGTTGATGTTCTCATGTCTTCAAATTAATGTCTTTTCAATACACTTTGTAGTCGTAGTTGTGTTTTTTGTTCCTCTCATTACCTTAATGAGTCTTATGCAGGGCAAATATTATAAACCTGCAGTCCTAGAAATCTCGTCCTTGTCAAAACACGTTGGTCCGTCCGCCGTCCACCTGAGCCGGACTTAGGAGCTTAGACTGACCAACTGGCTACTGGGGATAAGGAAACTGGTTGGGGGGGGGGGGCTAGTTATCATACATGTTGAGGTCATATTTCATTAAGAGGTGAAACACAGATAATGCGCGGCTAGACGTGGAAATGCATAAATCCTGCATAGCTATGCAATAATGGTTAGACGGATTGAGTTGGTAGCCGCTTTTAAAAGTTCTTCTTCTTCATTCCCCCCCCCCTTTTTTTTCATGTAATTTATTTATCGCCTTCCTGTACTGTATATGACAACTCTGAAAGATTGAAGGCAAAACAATGCATAAATCCTGCATAGCTATGCAATAATGGTTAGACGGATTGAGTTGGTAGCCGCTTTTAAAAGTTCTTCTTCTTCATTCCCCCCCCCTTTTTTATGTAATTTATTTATCGCCTTCTTTTTCTCTTTTTTCCAATACATAAAGTTTGAAATTTGAAGGCAAAACAGGTTATAAAAAATCGAATGAGTATTTAAACGCAATATCCAAATAAGAATTTCCGATTTTTTTTATTCAAGGGAAATAATTCTAAATTACATTGAAAGTCATTTCAAATCAATAATTAATTCTGAAACTAAACATAACAATTGCTATCTACAAATTGCTGCTAAAAATACGGGAACGAAAAGACATTTTTTTTCCACAAATTCCTACTCCAACATTGCTCTAAATATAATCAGCTACCGTTTGGCATTTGTTTCAATCTGTTAGGTGATGTAGTTGGCGAGAAGTTGACAAATTACTGATATTTTTTTCAGTTCTTATTGCTATTTTCCAGGAAATAAAGTAGAACTAAACCTTTTCGTTATTTTTTTTTTTTTAATTATTTTTTTTTGTGTGTTGCCCGTGCACAACCATGGGACTTCATTAACATATTTGCAAAAGACCCGAACCCTTTATCTGGTATGGTTCAGGAGTTGCTTGGTCAACCTGAAAAAGACAAGACAGACATTTCAAATGCATTTTTTCCCATGGGAAGTTGCGTTATTCTAATTTCTAATTGCCTGCTTGTTTATTGGTGATATTTATGTGTGAGAAGAGCGAATATTATTTAATCGAATTATTATATTTTCTATGACGATTAATTGGATTAAAGGAAAAGATTGGCGATCTATTAAATCTCAAGGACAGACCGCTGAGCTATTTGATCTATTAGGACAAACAGGTGATATATTGGATCTAAAGCACAGACTGGTGATCTAAAGGATCTGAACGACAGACTAATGGTCTATTGGATCTGAATGACAGACTGGGGAGTACTTTCTGATCGATGAGTTGGGGCTAAAGGATCAGAAGGGCCTAAAAAGTTAGTTAGAACTAGAAGATCTTTTGGGCCTAGAAGATGAGTTGGGGCTAGTACAGGGGTCGGGAAACCATGGCTCTTGAGCCAAATAAGTCTCTTTTGATGGTTGCATTTGGCTCTCAGACTAATGTTCGTTTATTTTTTAACGGTTATTCAGAGTCCTTTGATCTACACATTAATTGCATAAAAACAGCTTAACATTGTTATTAAATTAAAAAGAAACCAGAGACATAATTATTGTAACTCTAGTGTTGAAATAACTTAAAATGCACACACATACTTAATTGTTTAGTTTTAAACATAATGTATGGCTCTCACAGTATTACTTTTCAAAATATGTGGTGTTTATGGCTCTCTCAGACAACAAGTTTCCCGACCCTAAGCTAGAAGATAATTTGACCTTAGCAGGTAAGTTTAGACTAGAAGATCAGTTGGGGGCTAGAAGATAAGTAGATGCTAGAAGGTCACGTGGGGCTAGTAGATACCCTTGGGCTAGAAGATCTCCTGGGGCAAGTAGATCACCTGGGGCTGGAAGATCACTTGGGGCTAGAAGATCACCTGGGGCTGGAAGATCACATGGGGCTAGAAGATCACATGGGGCTAGAAGATCCCATGGGGCTAGAAGATCACATGGGGCTAGAAGATCCCCTTGGGCTAGAAGATCACATGGGGCTAGAAGATCACCTGGGGCTAAAAGATCACCTGGGGCTAGAGGATAACCTGGGGCTAGAAGATCACATGGGGCTAGAAGATCACATGGGCCTATAAGATCACATGGGGCTAGAAGATCACATGGGGCCGGATGATCACATTGGGCTAAAAGATGACCTGAGGCTAGAAGATCACCAGGGCTAGAAGATCCCATGGGGCTAGAAGGTTACCTGGGGCTAGAAGATCACCTGGGCTAGAAGATCACCTGGGGCTAAAGGATAACATGGGGCTAGAAGATCACATGGGGCTAGAAGATCACATGGGGCTAGAAGATCACATGGGGCTAGAAGATCACATGGGGCTAGAAGATCACATGGGCCTAGAAGATCACATGGGCCTAGAAGATCACATGGGGCTAGAAGATCACATGGGCCTAGAAGATCACATGGGGCTAGAAGATCACATGGGGCTGGATGATCACATGGGGCTAAAAGATGGCCTGAGGCTGGAAGATCACATGGGGCTAGAAGATCACCTGGGTCTAGAAGATCACATGGGGCTAGAAGATCACATGGGGCTAGAAGATCACATGGGGCTAAAAGATGACCTGAGGCTAGAAGATCACATGGGGCTAGAAGATCACATGGGGCTAGAAGATCACATGGGGCTAGAAGATACCATGGGGCTAGAAGATCACATTGGGCTGGATGATCACATGGGGCTAGAAGATACCATGGGGCTAAAAGGTGACCTGAGGCTAGAAGATCACATGGGGCTAAAAGGGGGCCTGAGGTTAGAAGATCACATGGGGCTAGAAGATCACATGGGGCTAAAAGGGGGCCTGAGGCTAGAAGATCACATGGGGCTAGAAGATCACATGGGGCTAGAAGATCACATGGGGCTAGAAGATCACCTGGGCTAGAAGATCACATGGGGGTAGAAGATCACATGGGGCTAGAAGATGACCTGAGGCTAGAAGATCAACTGGGCTAGAAGATCACATGGGGCTAGAAGATCACCTGGGCTAAAAGATCCCATGGAGCTAAAAGGTGACCTGAGGCTAGAAGATCACCTGGGCTAGAAGATCACATGGGGCTAGAAGATCACATTGGGCTAGAAGATCACATGGGGCTAGAAGATCACATGGGGCTAGAAGATCACATGGGGCTAGAAGATCCCATGGGGGCTTGAAGATCACCTGGGGTAGAAGATCACATTGGGCTAGAAGATCACATGGGGCTAGAAGATCACATGGGGCGAGAAGATCGTTTGTGGCTAAAAGATCACATGGGGCTAGAAGATCACCTGGGGCAAAAATATTAACTGGGGCTAAAAGATTACCTTGGGCTATAGATTAACATTGTCTGCGACAAAACTGTTTTAACAGTTTAGAGCATTAGGTGACTTAAACCAAAGGTCAAGTTCATCACCACACTTAGATAGTGGAAATTATCCGTTCACTTGGCACATGGCATTTTTATAAGTAATCAATTCTACAAGAATCTATAACAAATTCTAATGTATATCGTAAATTATTTTAAATTTGACCAGCTTCAAAAAATTCCATTTGTTTAAGTTCATTTCAGCCATTTTTCTGCTTGCAACAGATTGTTTAAAAAATCAAATTTTTATGAAATATCCCCTCAAAGACGTCGGATGTAAGAAAGTTATAATTAGTAAAAAGCTAAATCCCGAGGTTCATAGACAACGGCCCCATCTCTGTAAAAACGTATTACTTCTTGGTGTCGTGTTGTTTGTTAAAGGAAAGCGAGTTGGTTCAGTTCAATCATTTCTAATCTCAGTGTTGATCTTGTTATGGCCAACAACACTAGCTCCAGTGTTACCTATTTAAGATATGCTTTCGTGGTGAATTTTAATATGGCAACAAAACTCTAATAAGTTAAACTCCATTTTGTTCCTTTTCTTTGATTTTACATATTTCAAATAATTTTGGTAAACGTTAGGAATTACCTATTATATAAGAACATCTATGGGGGCTTGTGGAAGGAAGCATTCGAGTAAATGAAGCTAATCTATGGTCGTGTCGACAACCAAACAAAAATAGACGTATATACATCAAATGTTTGCAATCTGGAGGTATGTGTTTCTATTGGAGACCGAAAATCTATTAATGTTTGAGCTCAAGACGGTATCTAAAAATAATAAGCATGTCTTTCTTCCTCATTCTCTCTCTCCCCACCTCTCTCTCTCTCTCTCTCTCTCTCTCTCTCTCTCTCTCTATCTCTCTCTCTCTCTCTCTCTCTCTCTCTCTCTTTCTATCACGCTGTCTGATTGTCCCCACCCTCCTCTCTCACGCTCTTTTGCATCTTTCATTAGATTTCATCTGTCGCAAGAAAATTTTTAAAAAATAGGATTACAACTACAAGCTTTATTAATGAACAAATATATATTAACTTTTTTAATTTAAAAAATCACAATTGGTTTGGACACCTTGTATTTGAGACTTTGTCTCATATCCCTTCTCTATAAATGTCATGGAAATTTCTCAGCTTCTTCGTCTTGTCAACCTTTTCAAAATCCTTTCATTGCAACCTTTCTCGGCGACTTTCTTTATAAGTTACAGCCACTGCCCACCTGTTCCCATCCATCTCGTTGTCTCATAGTATTTCAAATCCACGCTTCTGTCTTTCTCCGGCGCCTTTGCCCTCCAACTTATTCGGCCTTTCTCTTATATCTCTCTATCTTTCATTTGCACCTCTCTTTCCTTCTCCTACAACCCTCTTTCTCTCCAATATCTTTCTTTCTTCTACACTTCACTGTCAGTGCCGCCGTTCCCATTCTTTCTCTGCTACATCTCGCAATCCTCTCAGCGTGTCTCTTCTTTTTGCTCCATCTCTCAAACATCTCTATCTTTCTGAGCTGCAATCAATCTCTACAACCACTTTTCTCAGCTTCTCTCTTTCACTCAGTCTTTCCATTCTAACTGTACTTAGACTCCGCTTCTACTAAATTACTTGACGGTGACATTTTTTTTTCTTTGACGTGTTCCTCTGCGTTATAAATATGGCATCTTCCGTAATAGCTTCAGAAAACATCTTTTGAAAATTTAAGAATTCATTGCAAGAGGATGGGGAACAAGGCAGTGAAAGCTTGTCATGTCTCTTAACTCCGCCCAGAGTGCGCATGTCCGTCGATGACTCCAACAGGTACGGGGGGGGGGATCGTCTGCTCACACGGTCGAGTACAAGGCTCTCAAATCTCTCGTCTGCAGACATCAAACCTCAGAGTTCCAGACATGTGGGTGGAGCTTAACCAAGGTAGCTTAAAGAGCACTTGAAAGATAATTGGTGGAGCAGTAGGCTTTGAACTTACATGACACATGTCAGTTACATTTTCCTTGCCCATTCGGTCGCCTCCTTTTTCTCGCACGTTTTCGCTCCACGGAGGCCACTTCAAATTCTAAACGCGTCTGAGAAAAACTCGAATATTTCCGTTTGCACGCCAGGACTACGTCTGCTGCTTTGATTGAGACGCAATCATCACGTGGTCTGCACATGTTCACAAGTGTTGAATGGTTCCAAGCTGGACTGAGTTTTATTCCGATCATCAATTGTTGAAACTGAATGTGTTTGTTTTGGTTTTTTTTCTGTTTTGCTTCGTAAGCCAGGAAAAAAATGTGTTGAAAATTCATGAACATAATTGAAATTAGGAGCGTTTCATAAACTTGTTAAAAGTTGTTATTTTAAGTTTGTTTTTTTTTTTACAAGAGTTTGCTTAAATTATAGACTTTAGATTCACGGCGCCAGATTTTTTTTAGAGATCAACCGCATTTCTTACTGGGCGAGCAACTATTCTAACAACCACAGTCTTTACTAAGCAACTTTTATATTTCAATCAAGGACTCTTTGTAACAGTGAACTGTTATACAACTTTTAAGTCATGATTGTGAATTTCTCGGAGTTGCAAAGCAAAAACATACAAGTTCAAGGTCAGTTTCCCCAGGGTGAAAGCGTATCTGCAGCCATTACTCACGCCACTGAACCGACTTTTAATGGTCCGAGTTTTTTGGAGGACAGCGGCGCTTTTTACCAGGACTGTCCGTCGGCGTCACGTGACACAAACATGCCCGTCACGTGGGGTCACTGCCAGCAACGGCCCAGCCGCAGCTGTATGGGAGAGATCGTCATCAACAACAACAACGGGGCGGATAACCACGACAAGAGACACAATGTATTTGAGAGTAAGTCCTACGAGCAGGCCATCCAGAACAACAGCAGCAGCAGTGACAGCAACATCAGTGACGTAGGCAGCAGTCCGGACATCTCGGCTTTCCCGTCATCATTCATGGATTTCAGTTCGCCATTTTCCGTTTACGCCTCGGCCCAGTATTCAAGAACCTATCACGTGGATGGCGGGTACAATCATGTGGCGCTGTCGTCGCTGCTGCACGAATCGTCCATTGATCCCTTGACGGGAAAGAGAAAGCCGCCCAAGTGCTATGAGATCTCTCGAATCGGTGCCACCGAGCGCGAGAGGACGCGCATGCACATGTTGAACGATGCATTTGATGAGCTGCGCAAAGTCGTGCCAAAATCAAACCTGAGCGAGCACCAGAAACTCTCCAAGATCGCGACTCTGCGGCTGGCCATTCATTACATATCGGCGCTGGCCGCAACGCTCAAGGCCACAGGGGCCGAGATCCGACTGGTCAAGGACACCGGGGTGTGTGACAGGAGGGGGCGGCGCAGGGGGAGGGGAGGGCGCCGCAGGAGATTTCCCGAACACTCCCTCCCATGCCCCACCGTCACCATGGCCAGGAACGACATGCCGGCTGGGGCTGGCTACTACCACCAACAAGTCCACCAACAGAGCGGCGGCGGCTACCCCGGCCAGCACCTCCACCACCAGCACGTCAGTCAGCACCATCAGCAGCATCAGCTTCACCACCAGCAACACTCGCAACCCACACATCATCAGCACGCCATGCAGCATCAGCACCCAATTCCGTACCAGGTACACGGACGTTGCCAGGAGGCCATGGACAGACCCAGATCGTTGTTCGGAGAGAACCCCAGCATGCAACTCTTGTGTTCCTTATAGACTGGATTAGTACAATCAAGTAGAGAAAAAGAACAACTTTAGAAAATGTCTATCTTTATATAGTTTGTAAATACTAGCATGATAATTGATGTGACTCAATTTTTAAAAAGTGCGATTATGAACGAAGATCGGACATTGCTTATTTGAAGACCATGACAAATACTTGCGGAAGAAAAAAAAACATACGGATCTTACCAACTGGTAGAAATGAGGAGTTCTTTTTTTCTGATTCTTTGGAGTTAGAATAAAAATATTTTTAATGTATTTAAATGCAATTCTTTCTCATAAAAAAAATACCAATTCAAAACAGAAAGATATGAAAGATTGTGTCTTAACATGTAAAAATCCCATTACCTTATATGTATGACATTCTATATTCTCCCACTATGACAATGAGTAAAAAAAAAAAAAAAGCAATAAAGTGTTTGGCTAGGTTCGTAGTCATATAAATAACACCATTTTCATATTCTTATTTAAGTATCTAGACCAGAAATTTGAATTATGAATATTTTAGGCCTTGTGGTATTTCTTTAGTTGAACCCTCAAATCTCTTACGGGGATCAGTATGACGTAATCAAGTCATGACATTCTTGTTGTCAGGTGTTTCATTTCCCTCCATTCCTGAAACTTATGTTTCTATCATGATTATTATATTTTCATTGTTATTGTTAACACAGTTGTATTTCTCAGCTGTATCTCATCTTATCTGGCTGACTCCGATCTCAGTTAATCACTTCTCAGAGAATCACATCTCATTGACTCTCATCTCAATGACTCTATCTCAGTGACTCTTACCTCATCTTACTCCCATCTCAGCTGAATCTCATCTCAGTGACTCCTACCTCAGTGACTCACATCTCAGCTGTCTCGCATCTCAGCTGAATCCCATCTCAACTGACTCCCATCTCAATGACTCTCATCTCAGCCTACTCCGAACTCAGCTGAATCACATTTCAGTGACTCCTATCTCAGTGACTCCTATCTCAGCTGACTCCAATCTAATTGACTCTCATCTCAATGACTCTCATCTAAGCTGACTCCCATATCATCTGACTGACTCTGATCTCAGTTAATCACTTCTCAGAGACTGCCATATCAGTGACTCTCATCTCAATGACTCCCATCTCAGCTTACTCCCATCTCAGTGACTCCTATCTCAGCTGACTCACATCTCAATTGGCTGACTCAGATCTCAGTTAATCACTTTTCAGAGACTCACATCTCATTGACTCTCATCTCATTGACTCCTATCTCGATGACTCCCATCTCAGCTGACATGCAATCTAAGCTGACTGCCATCCCTGCTGAATCTCATCTCAATGACTCCCATCTCAGTGACTCTTACCTCATCTTACTTTCAGTTACTCCTATCTCAATGACTCCTATCCTAGCCGACTCCCATCTCAGCTGACTCCCAACTCAGCTGACTCCCAACTCAGCTGACTCCCAACTCAGCTGACTCCCAACTCAGCTGACTTCCATCTCAGCTGAATCCCATCTCATCTGGCTGACTCCGATCTCAGTTCATAACTTCTCAGAGACTGCCATCTGAACTGACACTACCTTACATGAGACTGAATTAACTTCTAACTATTTAGAAATCCTTAACTGTACATGCTGAAATGAGAGATGGGGACAACTTAAAAGTCTCGCGGAAGAGGATTTTGTGGAGTTTTTTTAATCTTCTTTTTTTTAATGATAAATATACCTGCATCTGTTACCGTATAAGTATAATAGACAGCTCATGTCGGATGCCAAAAATGTAATGTTGAATACATGCTGTTTAATGTTTCCATTGAATGTGTGAAGACAAGCTGTGCATTGAACGTCGTGTTTTTGTTTGGAACATTGACCAATAAACTTTGAACTGAATTTCCCTGCTGGATTATCACTTGATCTTCAATCCTTTAATGTTAGGGTAAAAGTCAAATTATAAGAATTTTTATTTTATTTGAAAAGATATATTTTGTTTTGATTAATTTTTTTTTAGCCCCAACAAGAGTTTAAACACTTATGCATCGTGGGCGAATAAACAGAGATTAGAGAAAACCTTTCTTTGTTAACATCAATAATTTGTGTGTTTAAAAGAGAACATTTATTCGCTAAGAGAGTCTTTAGACTCCAAGGCTCAGATATATGTACACAACGAAGTTTGTAAATGTGTAAGGATATGTGTGTGTGAGAGAGAGTTTTGTTTAAAGCACTCAAACAGCACACTTTTCCACTATACTCAGCTAATACTTAACAAAAACAACATTCTAGGATCGTGGCACAAGCTAGATTCGCGCTTATGTTTATGAGCCATATCGAAATAAACTGCATCCATCCGAAAGTCAGAGAGTATACATAATTTCACTTAATACAGATGAGGTAAAAATTTAACTCTGCTGGAGAGAGATATGACTGAGGTATGACTAGGTTTAGAGCACACATGCACAAATAATCCCACAAACGCACAAAATCTCTTTTTCTCTCTCTCTCTCTCTCTCTCTCTCTCTCTCTTTCTCTCTCTCTCTCTCTCTCTCTCTCTCTCTCTCTCTCTCTCTCTCTCTCTCTCTCTCTCTCTTTATCGCTGTCTCTTTTCTCTCATAAAACATAATTTTTTTAAAAATAATATTCCTCTATTGAAAATAAATTTCTTATCTGTTTTCTTACGTACTTATTCTGCTAACACATTTCCCCTTTAAATTCAATTGGTTCAATAAAGTCTATTCGATAACATCCTTGCCAACTTTGTCAATTCATCAATAAATATTCAACAATAAATATTCACTTCCAGTTGACACGAATTTTAATTTTTTTTTCTTTTTGAAAATGTACAAAAGAAAGTGAATGAAACAGATGTCATTTATTAGAGTCCATATAGTTTATTTATAATGTCGTGTATTAATTTAAGAACGGTGTCATTTACATCTATAAGAACTTTTGTTAAGAAATAATGTGTCACGATTACCTGAAGACAAGATTTATTTCGGGTCGCCTGCTTAATAGTAAAGTTGTTTTTGTTTTTTTTTAAACTTTGAACATAATAATGTCATTTAATATTGAACGATATCTTGAAGTTTGTATAATTTAATATCTGTTTTGACGCATTGAAATAAGTTATATTTATAAACAATTACAAAAACCCATTCTGTCGTGAGTTGGTTCAAACATAAGTTAAGAGTAAGAGTTTAAGATTAATGGTAAAATACCTCCACTGTTTTAGGCGATTCATTCGAACAGGAATTAGATCTATACATTTCTGAGAAGGTAAGCAATGAAAATCAGGATGACCAAAGTAAGAATTCGCTCAAATTACTGAATCTATCATCCATACCCAGATGCAAACCGTGCTTCCGTGTCGCATTTTAGTTTCCACAACAGAAAGAATTCGCTCAATGTAAATGTATCATTCATACACGGATGTGATGGTTCTTGACTGTGGAATTTTCGGTACGGTTGTTTCTACACATTTCAGGGGAAGAAAAAAGGAAATTAAATTTTAAGAATGACATGCTATTGGCGTTAACGAAAATCACCCTCCAATTTAGAGGCTTGTTAATAACAGGCAGTTGCAACCAGCACAGAAAGGAAATTATTCAACATAATTTAAACTAAAGTTTTGCCAAAACACATTTTAAAAAAATTATAATGGGGTTTCGGGTCGCTTGGCTTTTATAAAAAGTGTTCACCACCCGGAAAAGTTTAAAAACTAGGGCTGCGGAAATTAAACATTAATTTATCGATAAATCGTTAAAAATGTAATCAATTAAAATTAATTTGATCTGTTAAAATGCTATTAAAATTTAGGATAATATTTCTAATTTTTGCTCCAATTTATTAATAATTTATATTTTTGACAATAAAATAATTTTCCATCGTTTTTCTTTTCTTAATTCTTGTTATAGAGCGAATTTTCTGTGTTACGTCACTAATTCGGAAGCCATGGAATTAACCGAATTTGCAAAATAATTAATTGCGCTTTTAACGGGCGTAATAAAAATATAATTATTCAAAATTAATCAATTAATCGATTAAATTTGAATCGATTAATCGAACAAAAATAGTGTATAATAGGATGTTATTTACATTGTCTTCTATCATCATTATACATAATGTAAATTCTAGAAGAAAAAAGCCGCCAGTCGTTTCACGCTGAGTTAATAGGCGCGCAAAATAAATGTTTCCTATAATTGCAATAACTACGAATATTCATAGTTCTCTATCCTATAAGCTTAGATTTCTAGCATTTATATAACTCCTAACAGAATCAAACCACGCCTCTAAATTTTTGGGGCAATTTATTTTATGCATAAATGATCTTATTCGGTAAACGTTTATATTTCAGGCAGAGAGAGAAAATACAGTGGGTTTTTTTTTCAATTTTAAAAATAAAAAATGACTTAAAGTTTCCCATTGACCTAAAAATAATAAACCTAAGTCTTATGCTAAAGTTTAACGTAACTCATCTAATCTTTTAGACACTCCTCTTGTACAGAAGATCATTGCGCTTTAACGTAGTTTGCACATTGTAGACACATGTCTATAGGTAAACAATCCCCTAAGAATTAGTAAAGTATTTAATTTTAAATTAAGAACGTGATTCCGCATTTAGAAATCACATGTTATTAAATTTCAAAGTTGAACTAGTTCAGGTGTGGGGTACATTTTAACCTTAAATTTCGAGAATTTTGGTGTTGTATAAATAATATCTTAAATTAAAAGTTAGAAAAAAAAATGGGTGGTGGTCAATTTTTAATTGAAAAGTTAGCGAATCGCGGCAGAGGTACAACTTTCACAATTTTACGTGTTATGTATTTACATCTTTGAGGCGAGGAAAATTTGATGCCTGTGTGAGAATGATAATACGCTCTAACACAGAATCTGTGACACAGCCTCACACAGCGACAATTTTCATAAGTAGTCGAGATTTAGATTTTAAATATAAATAATTTATTTCTTTCAACAACTTGAACATCACCACGGAGATCATTCTTAGTGTTATGAATTTTAAAAAAAGAGCTTAGTGCTAAAAGTACTTAAGTCATAATTTACGCATTTTGTGATAATCAAGTTTTAATTTATTTTTTGTCTCTTTAACGATATTATTATTATTATTATTTTTTTTTTTGCTTTGAAAAAAGTGGACTTAATAACATTGTATTCTTTTCAAATTTATACAGTAGATTATAAACCAGATGTTAAATTTCCACTGTTAAGTTCGAATTTGACGAAAATGTGACCTAAGTACTTTTAGCACTAGGTGCTTATTGTGTGTTGTACAGCTTTCCAAACATGAAGTGTAGTACAAAAGCGTGTTAAACAAAATTGGAAGAAAAAATAATCAGAGTAAAATAACATTTTGTATCAAGTATCCAAATTTTGCATTTATGTAACTTATAAATTTAAACTTATTTACTCCCTTAAAATAAGTAAAACTTGTTTCCTTTATACAAAAAATATTAATATCAAGTGAGATATTTATTTATTTTGGTAACTATGGATCAGAACCAAATTACGTTATTTGTTTTAAAAGTTTTTTTCTTAATTGTGAGATTTTCCCATGGATAAATGTAACCCAGTTTCCTTTTCACTATTAGCGAGTAACTGTGGGCTACAAGATCTTCCAATACAAATTATTTATTAAAATGTTTAACTTTCAGTTAAAGCATTAAATTATTGCATTTTTAATCGAAGAATAGAAGTAATAAACTTTGACTTAAAAATAATAACATTTGTATTTACCATTACCGAAGCTTTTAAAGCTTAGAGAAGTCAGTAGTGCGTTCTAAACAAAGATCTACGCCAAATGTAACTTATAAATTTTAAGTAAAGGAATAATAATAAATAATTATAATAAGGAAAATTAATAATAAATAACCCCTTTCAGCCTTTCACTTTCTCTCTGAAAGAAGGGCTTTCTTCTCAGACCATCATGACGTCCTACGAACAAGGGATTGTGTGGCTAGCAACAATGCCCCAGGAACCTTGCTAGCACCGAGGCTCGAACCTGTGACTTTCTTTTCAAGTCTTTTGCCTCGGTTCGACAGTCCAGCGCGCTACCGGTAGACCCCCGCGCCACCTTTCCGGTCCAGTCCTTTTCATAATTTATTCCTGGGCACTGCTTCTGGTACTCCAGAGCATTTAATTGAGAGCCAATCATTAGCTGATGCCATGCAACTGTACAAAGTACAACCACACCCACCCCTCCCTTACTTACTGCATCTACTGTCGTGGCCTGGTGGGAGTGCATTGGAAGACTCTGTGAGCTAAAGTTGAATGAATACGACACCAAAACCTTTTTCCACAATAAAAAGTCATCCTCTACTCTGTCACTGCCTACTTCTCTTTAAGTAACTTGTTGCGATAGCCATTTTACAACAATGTTTAGGAATCTTGGCCACATTATTTCTGACTACATTTCTACAATTCTGAACTACAAATAACTTTACCTCTCACATATGTCACTCAGCTTACACTGCCGTTTTTTAAAATATATAAGCAGGCGGCACGAATGGTATGCGCGCTCGGCAGGCGTACCAGTAGTCACGGGTTCCAATCCAAGTGAAGGCAAGTATCTCCACCCAGCTCCGAATGGGAACCCAACACTAGTTGGCAAATAAAGGCAACAGGGTAATGCGTGGAACCCTCACAGCCGTGGCCTGTGAATGCTACATCACTTGCCAACAGACCGGCATGGTCTGTGGACGCAATAATCTTCTGTATCGAATGAGTGTCTGTATAGATAAGACAAGACAGATGCATATATATCGTATTATCAGTTTCAATGGTTTAGTTGCATAGATTCAGTGGACAACTGGCACTCTACAATCAGAGAGCGGTGAGCGTACTGGGCTAACATGAATGGATATAAAAGAAAACATAATCAGCTTTTAAAGTTTGTTTTTCTCTCTGATGCTGACAGGAAGAGAAACCATCTTTATTTGATCCTAAAACTAAAAATAGCCCCATTGTTCCACACAAATGAAAACAAGTAAAAGAGGGACGTCAATCCCACACAAAAAAACTTTAAGTACTAATAATAATCAGAAAATTCATTATATTTCAGATTTAGAGCTGCTAATAAATAAGGGAGATTCATAACTATCTGCAGGATCAGAAACACAGCTAAGCATAAATATTTATACATCTGAAACATTTAATAGATGCCAAAACAATTATTTCAGTAAAGACAAACCACATAATCATGAAGTTAGTATTACTGTCTTTATAAAATTAAATGTTATTGTATGTATTATGCCTCAGGGGCCGTCCATAAATGACGTCACGCACTTAGGGGAGAGGGGTCACACATTTGTGACGATGTGTGGCGATTTTTTTTTTTTTTTAATTTTTTTTTTATTTTTTTTTTTTTTGGAGGGGGGAACGAAATGTGATGTCACATCAAAACCTTGCTAACTTTAAATAAAATATCCCCATACCTATTTGATAGTTTACAATTTATTTAACGACTTTTTACATGGCTTCACGGGTGCTACGATATTAGACTGCAGCCTTACACTAAATACATACTTAAACTATTGATTTGAAAATGCTCTTTTTAAAATATAGAATACTAGGGTATCACCCGTCATAAATGACGGAAGTTTAAAAAATCAATATATTTCAGCTTCAATCTCTTAATTTTGAACAAATGTTCATCAGAAAATAATCAATATATAAGCTATGGGCATTTTATGAAATTTTCAGTTTAATGACGTCATAAATCTAATTTATTTTATAATTTTTTGTCTTATTCATTTATTTCCAGTAACAATTTTAATCATTTTTGGTGCGCTGGTTTCTAAAATTATTAGCGTCATCGGGACATAAATTGCAACTTATATATTTTTGTTGAGTATTTTTGGTGCGCAGCTATCTAAAAATAGTAGTGTGACGGAAGTTACATTGAGAATTATATAGACCTATATTTGATGATGATTGATTGCTTTTTGAAGGGGGCTAACGCTTTGCGACGTCGTGCTGGTCTAACTGACAAATTGTAACGTGGGGAGAGGGGAAGGGGTCAAAAGTGGCCAAAATCTCGTGACCACATTTACGGACGACGCCTTATAGATCATGTTTTACTATTTTCAAGGGTCTAAAACAAAATTTTTTCGTTAAATCGGGAGAAAATGTAATCGATGAATCGATTTATTTCGATTAATTAAATTTTTATAACCCATTTATCTGTTAAAGTTGCGACTCTTTTTTTTTTTTTTTTTTTTTTTTTTTTTTGAAATTGGTTAAGACGCGGTATTTCCATCGCACCTAAATTTTGTGACGAAACAGCAAATTCGATCTGCGATGCAAAAAATAAGGAAGAAAAACCTTTTTGTTTACATAAGCATGTATACTTACTAATAATAATACGCAGTTAAAGTGTGTAAGTAACTAAAATATAAATTATTTATAAATTAGAGCAAAATTATTAGATTTTAATCGAATTTTAATCGGTCATATTAATTTTAATGTATTAATACTTTAACGATTAATCGATGAATTAATCGTCATTTCCCCCAGCCCTTCCATATTTGTTTTAACTGCTTGGTATGAAGCTTATTGTGTCTCCACATTGAACCTAGTTATATAAGAAGAAAATCAAACTTTAACCAACATACAAACCAAAAAAAAAAAATCGTATGTCATTTAACTTGCGCGAAATGGATTAAAATAGGGGCTACAAGCAGTGGCGTAGCTAGGGGGTGGTGGGGGCGGTCCGCCCCGGGCGGCACTCATCTAAAGGGCGGCTTTGGTGGGCATTTGAAAAACAAAAAACCCTTTCGACAACCACCCTTTTTCTTTTCAAGGGGATAAAAGAGGGGAAACAAAAATATTATTAATTTCGTCTTAATTAACGGATTTACGCAACATTTAATTGATTACATAGTGGTTTTTATTACTATCGCAAAACCATTTAAAAATTTGAAATCGCTCATAAAAGGTATCCATATTTTTAAAATCAAGTGGTATGCGTCAAAAATGGCTGTTTTATAAGAAAACTGCACAAAAAACAACACATCACCACGGGGTAAAAAAAACAAGTACGATTGATATCACTACGACAGTTTTTGAGTAAGATTTCGACATACGCAGAATGATGCGCTAACAAATACCTCATGACATGGTGTTTCAAATATTTTGTTTAACTTGCAAGTAGTAATTTATTTTACTGTTTCAGTTTTAGAAAATCATTTTAAGGTAACTTACTAAAAAATTAGTTTTCTTTTGTGTTCATTGCATTGAAGTAGCACACATCACTTGTGTTTTTCATTATAATACAGTTATCTATTAAAAATGTTACGCCTATCAAATTAAAGTAATTTTTAAATAATTTGAATTCGTCTACTTTATTGAAAGTTATTAAGGTTTAGGGCAAGAATGTGAAAATATTCAAAATTCTCCATTAGTAATTATTAATAAACACCGCATTTCGAAAAGACATAATTAAAAATTTCAAGCGTCTAGGGAAAAAATGACATTTGAAGAAGTAACTAGTTAACCGAGGTAAGATGCTGGAACTTGACTCTGTTCAATGCAATCTTTTTATTATTTTATTTTTTTATTGTCTTTCAATTTATAAGAACCCGTTTTAAAAAAATAATAAATATTGCAAACCCATTTCATGGAACAAATGTATGTGCTAATACAGATCGATGTTATAGATTATAGAGAGTTGGAACTCCGACTCCGAGTTAGAATGTGAAAAAGTGGGGAAAAACCTGAGACGGAGTTCTATATTTAGAGCAAGTCGTAAAACGAGAAATGTTTTAATCAATAGATGTAATTGTAAAAGAAAATATTAGAACCTGCTGATGAGTTGCATGTCCATGCAAGAAATATTCGTGTTTAATACCACAAAACCTACTAAATGAAAAATGTTAACATCAAATAAATGTCTTTATTGATCAAAAACAGTTCAATATTGAACGAAAAAGGTTCCAGGTTTTTATGGCTGTACAGAGGGCAATTGCGTGGCAATATCCAGCTTAGTATGCAAAAAGAGTTGCGCGGGGCCCAGTTTGGGTAGGGATGAAGTATAAATAAGGATAATAAGGGATAATTAAGATAGATAGGGCCTATGAACCCACTGCGGCCGCATAGGTTGCAGTGGCCTAAGGCCAGCCCTTGCTTTACCTACACTACAAGAGGCATTAGGTAAGAAAAACGGGAGGGGGAAGGGGGAATCCCCCTTCGATCTATTAAAATATATTCAACAGTATAGATTGGAACATTCTTTACCCAACATTATAATTTTGCTAAGAATTTTTCAAAACTACTATCAGTGTATCTAGTGTTAGTCAGTCGCAACGGGCTATTCCAAATACTGGCAAAAATTGGCTGTCCCCCTCACCTACTTGCCATCATCAGACAGTTCCGTGAAAATATGCTTGGCACAGTGCAGTTCGATGGAGCTAAGTCAGAGGCCTTCCCTGTCAGCAGCGGAGTTAAACAAGGTTGTGTACTCGCACCAACACTCTTCGCAATATTCTTCTCTGTACTTCTTCGATACGCATTCAAGGATAGCAGTGAGGGAATCTGGTTACATACCAGAGCTGATGGAGGACTTTTCAACACTGCCCGCCTCCGAGCCAAGACCAAAACGACGGATGTCCTAATTCGAGAGCTACTATTTGCGGATGATGCGGCACTAACAGCACATACAGAATCTGGTTTGCAACAACTCGTGTTAAGCTTCTCCAATGCCTGCAAAGAATTTGGTCTGCAAATCAGCTTGAAAAAGACAAACATCATGGCCCAAGACACTCGACCTCCTCCTACCATATATATCGATAATGAAAACTTGGAGGTTGTGGACAGCTTCACCTACTTGGGATCCAAGGTCTCCAATACACTGTCCATTGAAGAAGAAATAAACAGCAGAATTGGCAAGGCAGCCGCAACAATGGCTAAACTAAATAAGCGGGTCTGGCAAAACACCAAGCTAACGGAGAAAACCAAACTGTGCGTCTATCGAGCCTGTGTCATCAGTACACTACTATATGGGAGCGAGACATGGACCACTTATACATCACAAGAGCGTAAGCTTAACAGCTTCCATTTGAGATGCTTGCGCCGCATCCTTGGTATTAAATGGCAAGAAAAAGTGCCTAATAGTGAGGTCCTAACGCGTGCCAATACCCAAAGCATGTTCTCAATTCTTAGTGAAAGACGCCTGAGGTGGCTAGGACATGTCAAAAGAATGAGCCCCGGCCGCATCCCGAAGGACCTCTTATATGGTGAACTTGCTTCAGGAAAGAGGAAAACAGGTCGCCCACGCTTGCGATTTAAAGATGTCTGTCAAAGGGACATGAAAGCAGCCAAAATACATACAAGTGACTGGGAGTGTAAGGCAGAAGACCGATCTACGTGGCGCACAGTTGTCAAAGAGGGCGTCATAATAGCCGAGGAGCGAAGAATGGAGGAGGCCGCAGACAGAAGAGCTAGGAGAAAGGCCAAAACATTTGGAAGCACAGAACTCGTGTGTAAAAACTGTGGCAAAGACTGTCACTCAAGGATAGGACTGCACAGCCACTCGAGAAAATGCAACCCAACCCAACAGTGATGCAACATCGTCTCGCGAGACGGAAGGATGCCGAATACCGAAGTGTTGAAAGGACCTTCTCCATACTGCAGTTGATGCAAAAAGTATCTTCGTTCCACAATGAGTAATTTCAGACTACAAAATCTTGCAATATTATCCATAGAACAAAATATTACAAATAACTAAAAATTTTGATAACATAATACACGATTTTTCTACTATCTAAGTTAGGTAAGTAAATGTATAAATATTTTAACAAACTAATGAATACAATTTATTTGTTTCTAAAAAATATACGTATTTATAAATACAAAATAAACGTTAATGTTTTTTTGTGTGTAAATTTGGAATGTTTTGTTTAATTTTGGGATTTTTGGGGGGACCTGCGACCTAAATAACTTTCTTGTGGCCTTAAAAAAGAGTATCTAATATTTTTATAAATGTGTATTTATGGGTATATCATCTTATGCGGCCTCTTTAATCACTGCTTACATAAATACGGTATGCAATGGTAAAAGATTTTCCTCACCTTTTACAGTGTACTTTGTTTCAATTACACTTATTCACACTTATTAATTTCTAAACCAGCATACGATTGCCTGAAGGGGCCATCCTTAAATAGCGTCACGCGATTTCAACTGATTTTTAACCCTCTGCCCCCTCGTCATGAAACGTAGACCCCTTCTTCAATATGACATCACGAAGCTTCCCCCACCCCCAATAAAAGCCGTATTTGCTATTTGAAAATGAGCATGTTTCCAATCATTTTTTGGTCATTTAAAAATGTTTTTAGTCTTAGAGTCATGTAAAACGTCATTAATTCAAGTGTCAGTAATCTTATATTTAAGAGGAACTTTTATTTTAAGTTGGGGTTTTTTATGTGACGTCAAATGTTTGAATCCACTCTACCCCCCCATGCGTGACGTCAATTATGGGTGGCCCCTGAAAGGGTGACAAATTTGGAGACCGCCCCGGGCGGCAAAAGCACTAGCTACGCCACTGGCTACAAGCCACTGTTCATTACAAACTCATTCAAACCAAATGAAACTCTTCCTTAGCATTAGCTCCCCTTTAAAAAAAAAATAATATAAAATTTAAAAAAAACAATCCTTGCTATGTTTTAGAGTAAATTATCATTCATTATTATAATCTTTTGTCGATACACTTAGGCAACGCAGTCTGGGGATTCTAGAGAATTTGGTGAAGGGACACAATTAAGTTCCATTATATCAACAGTTTGAAAATAAAGTTAATGAAAGACGTTTTAATTTCTATAGAAAACTTTGTTTTAAAAGTCTTCTTTATTTTAAAGAAAAAAAACTATCTACTAGAAAGTTAGTAAAATAATAAAACAACTATTTACTATAAAGTTAGTACAATAATAAAACAACTATTTACTTACATTAGTCCACCAAACTGTGTTATATCGGGTTGACCATGTGCAGCTATCGAGTACTCGCTGTCATAGCAAGTGCTATCTTACATAATTACGTTACTCTCAAAGCAAAAGTTATTATATCAAAAGTTTGTTTAATTCGTTCATATTGTTTTCCAATTCTCTGAACCCCGTATTGTAACGCTCTATTTTACAATGCTACCCTAAAATAATATTTTTAAAAACAACGAGAAAAATTATTCAAAGATTCAAAGCTGAAATGATATAAACTTAGAATCCCAGCTGACCGCCCTCACCCACCCACTGTATGTATTTGTAAGGAGCTCTCGGCTCATGGGATTTCTATTCGTCGTGGGACATTAAAACTGTACCGACACCACAAGAGAAAGACTTACCGGCAGACACGATGTGCGCACTTTTGTGCTACCTCTTCTCAGCATCAACAGAAATTGAACGAGAACCCTCAGGCCTTCTTTTATATTTGTTGACTTTGGCAGAATCTAAATTGACATAAGACATGTTTTTTTCCAATTTTTTAAAAACTTTATAGATGGGTCATCTATACAGAAGATTACTGCTGGCCTTTCGTACAAGTGAAGCAGCCCTCACAGTCTACGGCATACGAGGGCAGTGGCGGCTTAAGATCGCACGAGGCCCCTGGCTGCAATCTCACCTGGGGACCGGTCCAGCTACCTTTATTATGCAATATAATAAGTTCGGGGCCCGTAAATCATTTGGGGCCCCTGGCTTTAGCCCAATCAGCACCCCCGCCCCTTTTATCCGCCATAGTACGAGGATATTGTTTGGAACAACTCCCAGCCACCTCTAGTAATGAGGAGAGATATGTACACCAAAGGTGGCCAAACCCCCGCCAACGAGCTGCGTGTGGCTCCTCGGTGTTCAAATTGCTGCTCGAGTACAATTTATGAAAAATGTGTAACAATGATTACCGGAAGATTTCCAAGCCAGGCGATGGTCCCCATAGTACTTCAATGTAGCTCACAAAAGTTTTTAAATATACTTAAATTGCTCTCAGTGACTAAAGATCTGGCCACCCCGGTTTTAGAGTTTTATAATGCCAGTGAAAATAACAGAAAAGGGGTTTTTAAAATATGTTGAACACTTTACACATGACGTAAAACGAATAGCTCAGAACACATGACGTAAAACGAATAGCTCAGAACACATGACGTTAAACGAATAGCTCAGAACACATGACGTTAAACGAATACCTCAGAACACATGATGTTAAATGAACACCTCAGAACACATGACGTTAAACGAATACCTCAGAACACATGACGCTAAATGAATACCTCAGAACACATGACGTAAAACGAATAGCTCAGAACACATGACGTTAAACGAATAGCTCAGAACACATGACGTAAAACGAATACCTCAGAACACATGACGTTAAACGAATACCTCAGAACACATGATGTTAAATGAACAACTCAGAACACATGACGTTAAACGAATACCTCAGAACACATGACGTTAAACGAATAGCTCAGAACACATGACGTTAAACGAATACCTCAGAACACATGATGTTAAATGAACACCTCAAAACACATGACGTTAAACGAATAGCTCAGAACACATGATGTTAAACGAATAGCTCAGAACACATGACATTAAACGGATACCTCAGAACACATGACGTTAAACGAATACCTCAGAACACATGACGTTAAACGAATACCTCAGAACACATGACGTTAAACGAATACCTCAGAATACATGACGTTAAACGAATACCTCAGAACACATGACGTTAAACGAATACCTCAGAACACATGACGTTAAATGAATACCTCAGAACACATGACGTTAAACGAATTTCCTCAGAACACATGACGTTAAACGAATACCCCAGAACACATGACGTAAAACGAATACCTCAGAACACATGACGTTAAACGAATACCTCAGAACACATGACGTTAAACTAATACCTCAGAACACATGACGTTAAATGAATACCTCAGAACACATGACGTTAAATGAATACCTCAGAACACATGACGTTAAATGAATACCTCAGAACACATGACGTTGAACGAATAGCTCAGAACACATGACGTTAAACGAATACCTCAGAACACAGGCCGTTAAACGAATACCTCAGAACACATGACGTTAAATGAATACCTCAGAACGCATGACGTTAAACGCATACCAATGAACACATGACTTTAAACGAATGCCCATGAACACATGACGTTAAACCATGACGCTGAACACATGTAATGATACTAATTAATTCTAAGTAGTTCCAATCATCTTTTATGGAACAAAATTGGATTTGATTGGTTGACAGATAAATTCTAATGACCATGCACTTAAACAAGATGTCAAAATTGGCGCTAAAATTAAAGACGCTAGCCCTTTTTATTTATGAACTTAACTTTTTTTTCCTACTCGAATTTTTTGAGATTTGAAATGCTTGTGGCGGGTGTGGACCATCAGGGAATTGGCGTTTTTTTTCCTTACATGGTGAGGTCACTGAAGGATGCAAAAATCTTTTTTTTCGTGGAGTGGGGCGGGAAAACTTTTGTACCACCCCAGACTTAGCAAGGCCACTGGTGAGGACAAATATATAACCAATAATCCTTCAAAGCTCTTAGGGTAAATTTGATTTCATGATTATTATTTTTTTTTTGGAGTAATTGATTAAAGCCATACCTGCCTCTGTTTGTTATGTGGATTGTTTATAAGAAAACCCGACTTTTGAATCAATTTTCAAGCCAAAGAAATCTGATAACTTCAGTGAGGAATCATTTCATTCAAAACACATCTGAGAGTTGCCATTAGGGCACATCTCAGTATTGGAATCGGGATAAAACTTCGTGTTGCAATCATGGCACAACTCAGTGTTGCAATCATGGCACAACTCAGTGTTGCAATCATGGCACAACTCAGTGTTTCAATCAGACCACAACTCAGTGTTTCAATCAGGCCACAACTCAGTGTTTCAATCAGACCACAACTCAGTGTTTCAATCAGACCACAACTCAGTGTTTTAATCAGGCCACAACTCAGTGTTTCAATAAGACCACAACTCAATGTTTTAATCAGACCACAACTCAGTGTTTCAATCAGACCACAACTCAATGTTTTAATCAGGCCACAACTCAGTGTTTCAATCAGACCACAACTCAGTGTTGCAATCATGGCACAACTCAGTGTTTCAATCAGGCCACAATTCAGTGTTTCAATCAGGCCACAACTCAGTGTTTCAATCAGGCAACAATTCAGTGTTTCAATCAGGCCACAATTCAGTGTTTCAATCAGGCCACAACTCAGTGTTTCAATCAGACCACAACTCAATGTTTTAATCAGGCCACAATTCAGTGTTTCAATCAGACCACAACTCAGTATTTCAATCAGACCACAACTCAGTATTTCAATCAGACCACAACTCAGTGTTTCAATCAGGCCACAACACAGTGTTTCAATGGGGCCACAACTCTTTGTTTCAATCAGACCACAACTCAGTATTTCAATCAGACCACAACTCAGTGTTTCAATCAGACCACAACTCAGTGTTTCAATCAGACCACAACTCAGTGTTTCAATGGGGCCACAACTCAGTGTTTACATCAGGCCACAACTCAGTGTTTCAATGGGGCCACAACTCAGTGTTTCAATGGGGCCACAACTCAGTGTTTCAATGGGGCAACAACTCAGTGTTTCAATGGGGTCACAACTCAGTGTTTCAATGGGGCCACAACTCAGTGTTTCAATGGGACCACAACTCAGTGTTTACATCAGACCACAACTCAGTGCTGCAACCAGGGCACATCTCTATATTCATGTGATAATGTCAAGTGATCTATTAGCAGTGAGACGTACACTAATAATGGCTGTCTTATTGTTACATTGGGTTTAAGTCTTGTGATAGACAACATCGTTGACAAGGAATAGATCAACAGCCTGATCGTGAGAATACTGTCCCTGCCAAAGTTTGAAGAGCAGAAATTTGAAGAATTAAACTGAAGAATCGTTGTTTACGTTTAAAACGGCAAGAGGCGATTTTTAAATTTTAAATTTTCTTTGGCTGTCTCCATGTTCACATTAAAAGATAATTTAAGGATTCACTAATTGAATTAAGTGAGACACCATTTGAAAGAATCGCGTATTGAAATTTGCTACGACTTTACTATTCTCCCAAAAAGCCTTTTTTTTTTCAAGATAATACTTTTAAAAAGAAAAAATTCATTTATTTTTTAGCTACAAAAATATAATCCTAACCTCTGCAGTACATTGCTTGACCCCACGACCACCAGAGCTTCGCATACAGTGCCGCTCAACAGGCACGCCTAATAAAATGAGATATTCCAATAACACGAAGCAGTGTTATTTCGTTTTCGCACTCCCCGGGGGCTGGTAGATCTCTTTGCTTCCATTGACCGAACGTTTTCCGCTTCAGTACCAAGACAGGGTTCCTGCGGAGCGGCCTGGTCTCCTGGGAGCTCGGGGCACAGAGCCAGTGGTTGAGAACATCGGCGGCTCGCAGACGGCCGGGCCGTCCTAGGATGATACAGGGGCGGATTCAAGAAAGCTTGTTTCTTCCCACGCTGTCACTTGGCGTTGTTCAGTGGAGATGTTGAGTTCATCAAACGACTGTTTTGTCACTCTTAGTTGGCGGTGTTCAGTGGAGATGTTGAGTTCATCAAACGACTGTTTTGTCACTCTTAGTTGGCGGTGTTCAGTGGAGATGTTGAGTTCATCAAACGACTGTTTTGTCACTCTTAGTTGGCGGTGCAGAGTTATTGATGGAGCTGAAACTTTTTATTTAAAACACTGCCTTTCAATGAAATATTCTAAACAGTCATGACTTTATTAGTTTTACTTTAATGCTACGGAAAAACGCATGAATTTTATTTAAGACTTTATTCGTGGATTTTTAAAAATAAAAATGTATATTCTGATTCGATTACAAATTAAAAGTAACTCCATTAGGTGTGAAGTATATAGGCTTCTGAAGATATGAACGCACATTCGTTTTTGCCGATAAGGGGCCATCCATAGATGACGTCACGCGCCCGGAGGAGGGGGGTTAAGCATTTATGATAATGTATGACGAGGGGGACGGGGTGCTTAAGAAATGCGACGTCAAATCAAAAACGCGCAAATTTAAATAAAATTTCCACTTAAATATTTGATTGCTTACAATTTCTTTAAATGATGTTTTCAAAGCCTTCACGCGTGTGACAATATTTGAGTGCAGACTTACACAAAATATATATTTAAATGATAAAAAGTAATTAGCAACATGCTAATTTTCAATCAAAAAATAGGGAGTTGGGGTTAGGGGTTGTTTATGATTTGTGACGTCATATTGAAAAAAAAAAAGGGGGGGGTCTAAGTTTTAGTGCCGAAGTGTGACGAAGGGGAAGGATGGTAAAAAACTGACCAAAATATCGTGACGTCATTTATAAGAACCTTCATTTTACGTTTTTAATAGCGCTTTCAAGAATTCGTGTGGACGGCTCCAAGAATACATTTTAATATTCGATTTTTTTTAATTTCAAAAGTATTCTTATGTCAAATATATTTTAAAGTTTTATCTCATCACTAAANATATATATATATATCTTTCGTTATTAAATTTCAAAAACGAAAACCAAAAATCATAATGCCATATTGTTTACAAATAATAATTATTGTTTCAATGGATTACGGGTGATAAATTAATAGAGCGATTGGTTAGTTTTTCTTATTTTCTGATTTTCAATCGTTTTCTTTTACAGACATTTGCCGGAGTTTTGCGTTTTGCTGAAACTGAAGCTTTCTACGAATGGTATTTTTCGGTAATTTGAGTTGAAATGTATTGTATTTTAATTATACTATAAGAATACGAAGTAGTTTTAAATTACGCACAGTCTCATAGATGTTCACTATTTCTGGAGACTGTTTTCCTGATTCCGTTCCTGTTCTCTTGTAGGCTGTAGCAGCACAATGAACTACTTAACATTTTAAATACGAACTGTGAAATTTATTAGCGAATAATGTTGATTTCCCACAGTATTATTGGTTACCCGTTTCTCCAACTGATAGGAGCATGTTCCCATAACCCAAGTGATAGAAACATGTTCCCATACTCTGATAACAACAAATTTTACATTCTGCAGTTTTCATTCCATTTTTTAAAGATTAACTTTGCACCAGTCGACGTCGTGAAACCTGTGGGAAAATTTTCTACCAGAATTCGTATAGGTCACTTTGGCTGTACATTGAGGTGTACTTGAACTCTTATTGGCTGTAGCCTACATAGAAGTGTACTGGAAACTCTTATTTGCTGTACATGGAAATTGAAACTTCTATTCGCTGTACATAGATGTGTACTTAAAATCTTGTATTGGTTTTACATAGTGGTGTTATAGAAATTCACATTTTGGAGTTGTACTTAACGAGTAATTGAAAAGAATTTATTTTTTTACAATGATTTAATCTGAGAGACGCAAATTGACTAATCTTGGAGTTAAATCACTCATACTTGTGTACATTTTTTTTTTTACCAGGACAAAACTTTCTTTTAAAATTATTTTTGCTTACTTTATCAATTCGTAAATGAAATAGCTACAGATATTTTTAAAATAATACTCATAATTTTTGTACCACTGAAGTAATATTGAGTTCTATCGAGTTTTAAACATGTCATTTTGCTTTCTGAATTCGTTTACGTCAGTGGTCCCAAGACCACGGTTCTTATGGTGCCATTTTTAGTTTTAACAAGTTGCTCGTCTTGACTCAAACAAAATAAATTGAGAACATTTGGAAACAGCTAGTACTAATATTTTTTTTACGTTTGGGATTAAATGAATCAAAGCCGTATAAAGCACTTGAAGTTTACTCTACTTGCAAACTGTAGTTACCTACCTAAGAGGGCTACTGTCTTAAACAAAAAAAATTGTTTGTTTAATGTATTTATTCCGCGGATTTCACAGAATCTAGTTTCTAGCTACTAGCACACTTAATTATAGAGTCAGATTAATGAGACGAGTACAAATTATCACATTTGTTTTAAAAAAATAACAAGCAGGCGTTAAGTTGCTTATTGAGATTCTCATCGCTGCCTGCAAGTTAATGTCTATTAGATCACCTGTATTTACTCTTTGTTGATCCTCATGCACGAAAACTGTCGTCACAAATAGATGTAAATCCAAATATAAAGAACATTGTTCACTCATGGGAATTTTTCAGCAGAAAAAAGGTTTATGAAAGTCAATTAATGTCACGGTATCAAACATTTATTTCATATTGTGATCAAACTGCTTGTCAATTTGTTCAAGCCGCACCTACTCATGTGATGTATCAATATCAGTATATAGTTATACTGCACCTACTCATGTGACGTATCAATATCAGTATATAGTTATACTGCACCTACTCATGTGAAGTATCAATATCATATCAGTATATATTTATAAAGCACCAATATCAGTAATTATACCATACCTCGTCAGGTGCCGTAGTGGTAGGATGTAGTCACTGTTATGGAAAACACGAGACAAATTTCAAGTCGCGGACACCAAGAAAATCTCAGCTTAGTGCAAATGTTCTTAATATCTTGGCGGAACAACAACAAAAAAACTCAGAGCTAGTGTTGGGTCGCATCACGCATGTGTCCTGCAAACCGTACTTTGCCCACCCCTGCACTAAAGCATATAACAAGGTGGCGACCACGCATGTATGCACATATACAGTAGTGAAAACTTCCAGCAAAGATGCAACAGAATGACTAAGCAACTAACAAAGGTGTTTTGAAAAGTGATAAGCTTTTAATATGTTCACTTTGAGCGATAGGAGTTTTCGGTCTTTGGACAAAAGCCGTTTTGATCCACTGAAACTGAGGTGGTTCTACTGATGCTCAGGCAACAGAAGCTTGCAATCTTATAAGCACCTCCCGATCCAAAGATACAATTTGTGCAAACTGGTTCACGGATTCACCAAGACTGTCAAGGTCGGATATCATTGGAAGGTTAAGGTCAGCTAAGTGGTGGAGTACGAGTGAACTCAGGGTGAGTGGACCAGGGTCCGTGACTGAGAAAATCCGTGGATGAGATGAACTGAGGGTTTAGCTGGGATACAAAAAGGGTTATTATAGTGGGACGAATTGTATTATAGAAGAGTGTGTCGTCTGCAGCGAGTTAGCGTGAGGACTAGGAGGGGATGCTAAGAGGGTGCTAGGCTATGTTGCTTGCATCATGACGCGACAAACAAATGAGCTCGGTTGTTGTTGTTTTGGCCAAGTATTTGGTTTTCAACTGATACAGAATGTCATGACACTGTTATGACTCTATATGTGATAACATGTTTAAAGATATTAAAATGATGCACTAAATTGTTCATCTATACACATGACATGATATGACTTCAAGCGTCTGTCGTGTGTTAGCGCAGTGGGATAATAAAAGGGGTATTATAGTAAGACGAATTGTATCATAGAAGAGTGTGTCGTAGCGTTTATTTTGTTTTCTGTGGCAAAGGGAGGACCGAGATCCCCTTAGACTACTTTTCCGCCACTTTCAGATGAGAACAGAACACTGCACAACTAACCCCTACCTTTTCACAGGCTGGACCCCAGCAGAGAATCAAGCTGCCGTCCCCTCAGCCTGACCCTTCAAACCGTGGCTCATGGCTCATGGACTCCATCAGAGAATCAAGCTGCCGTCCTCTCAGCCCGACCCTTCAAACCATGGCTCATGGACCCCGGCAGAGAATCAAGCTGCCGTCCTCTCAGCCCAACCCTTCAAACCATGGCTCATGGACCCCGACAGAGAATCAAGCTGCCGTCCTCTCAGCCTGACCCTTCAAACCGTGGCTCATGGCTCATGGACCCCAGCAGAGAATCAAGCTGCCGTCCCCTCAGCCTGACCCTTCAAACCGTGGCTCATGGCTCATGGACTCCATCAGAGAATCAAGCTGCCGTCCTCTCAGCCCGACCCTTCAAACCATGGCTCATGGACCCCAGCAGAGAATCAAGCTGCCGTCCTCTAAGCCTGACCCTTCAAACCGTGGCTCATGGACCCCGGCAGAGAATCAGCTGCCATCCTCTCAGCCTGACCCTTCAAACCGTGGCTCATGGACCCCAGCAGAGAATCAAGCTGCCGTCCTCTCAGCCTGACCCTTCAAACCATGGCTCATGGACCCCAGCAGAGAATCAAGCTGCCGTCCTCTCAGCCTGACCCTTCAAACCATGGCTCATGGACCCCGGCAGAGAATCAAGCTGCCGTCCTCTCAGCCCGACCCTTCAAACCATGGCTCATGGACCCCAGCAGAGAGTCAAGCTGTCGTCCTCTTAGCCTGACCCTTCAAACCGTAGCTCATGGACCCCAGCAGAGAATCAAGCTGCCGTCGTCTCAGCCTGACCCTTCAAACCGTAGCTCATGGACCCCAGCAGAGAATCAAGCTGCCGTCCTCTCAGCCGGACCCTTCAAACCGTAGCTCATGGACCCCAGCAGAGAATCAAGCTGCCGTCCTCTCAGCCCGACCCTTCAAACCATGGCTCATGGACCCCAGCAGAGAATCAAGCTGCCGTCCTCTCAGCCCGACCCTTCAAACCATGGCTCATGGACCCCGGCAGAGAATCAAGCTGCCGTCCTCTCAGCCTGGCCCTTCAAACCGTGGCTCATGGCTCATGGACCCCAGCAGAGAATCAAGCTGCCATCCTCTCAGCCCGACCCTTCAAACCATGGCTCATGGCTCATGGCTCATGGACCCCAGCAAAGAATCAAGCTGCCGTCCTCTCAGCCCGACCCTTCAAACCATGGCTCATGGCTCATGGACCCCGGCAGAGAATCAAGCTGCCGTCCTCTCAGCCTGACCCTTCAAACCGTGGCTCATGGCTCATGGACCCCAGCAAAGAATCAAGCTGCCGTCCTCTCAGCCTGGCCCTTCAAACCGTGGCTCATGGCTCATGGACCCCAGCAGAGAATCAAGCTGCCGTCCTCTCAGCCTGGCCCTTCAAACCGTGGCTCATCTGTTGACTTATCCCCCCGTATGTTTCATTTACAGCGTAAGTTCAACCCAAACATGTCTCGTCCTGGTTAATAGCCTATACATGTAGAACCAAAGAGTGGATGGTAGAACGTATGCTGGAAACGATTGTAAAGAAACGAAAGAGGCACTCTTGTAATCCTTTTGCAATTATTTTGCAATATGTCTGCCAATAAATTGCATTTTAAATCACGTCGTAACCGGCACGTCATTTTTCGATAAGAATAAACCGTTGTTAATAGATCAGAGAAAATAATGACCTTGTAATAATTTAATAAAAAGGTGACAAGCGGTATTAAAATTACACAATAATCAAGATATTTCATATTTTTAAATAATAATAATAAAATGATAATTTATATAGCGCTGTATCCCAGCAAGGAGCCAGGCTCACAGCACTTTACATGGAAATAACAATACATATATTAATAAAAGAAACATTCATATCATACTAACTACATAAATGACAATACGTTATACTCAATACATCAGCTACGTTAATCATTTAAAGAAATGTTGTTTTATTAATTTTGAAAATAAATTTTAAAAAGATGTGTCTTAAGTGCAGTCTTGAATGATTTAGCAGTTGAAATACTACGGATGTATAATGGAAGCGAATTCCATTGTTTGGCTGCACAAAAAGAGAATGACCTTTCGCCAAATGTTTTAGTTCTTGTCTTAGGAACACAGAGAATGCGTGTATCTGCAGAAGAGCGTAGCTGACGACTTGGTGAGTAGACTGACAAAAGTTCAGTAAGATATGAAGGGCATGAGTCAGAAAAGAAGTTGTGACACAGAACGGCCAGTTTGTAATCAATTCGGGCTTGTAGCCAATGAAGTGAGTAAAGTAGCGGAGTAATATGGTCATGTTTTTTTTTGCCTTTAGAACTAATCTGGCAGCTGAATTTTGAACTCTCTGTAGTTTTTCAATACATTGTTTTGGCGCACCTGACAGAAGAGAATTGCAGTAATCAATACGAGCTAGAACAAGAGCACAGACTAGAGTTTTTGTTGCACTATCTGTTAAGTAATGACGGATTGAACTGATCTGACGAATGGCAGTATAGGCAGAGCGACAGATGTGATTGATGAAGTTGTTGGTAGACATGTTGTCAGAAATAATGTAGCCAAGATTCCTAGTCGATGTTGTAAACAGTATATCAGAACTAGCCACCTGAATAGAATTCGGAAGAGTCAAAGTACTGCGAGATTTATTGTTACAGAATAGCAGTGCTTCTGTCTTATTATCATTCAGTTTGAGCTTGCTTAAAGTCATCCAAGACTTTACCTCACCAATGCACTCCTGCATCAATTGGACAGTGAAGCCAATATCAGACGGATCAGTGTGAGTGTAAAGTTGAGTATCATCTGCAAATAATTGGCTTTTAACTGAATGCTTTTCGAGCAGTAGAAATATCATAGCACACTGGTGCTTAGCGATCTTTACTAGTACTCTGGCCCCGCGGGGTCATTGCTGGCACTAGGCCCCGCGCTTACCTAACGCCGCCACTGACTGCACGGGTCCTCTGGCTGCAATTCAAACGGGAGCCAAATCCATCCAGCGTCACTTTAAATAAACTGATTGCTAGCAGCTAATATAAGACATTAACTAAATAGGCCATTGGTGCCTTGCTCATGCATTGTACTACGGGAACGCCTTCCCGGCCAAAAATATTATTTATGACAAAATACGAACACAACTGCTTGAAGTGTTTTCAGTATACTAAAATTGAGTGTAAAAAGACAAATTAAAAAAAAAATCCACCACTGAGAATCGTTCCCAACATCGCTTGCCTCAAGCCTACACTTCCATACGATCAAGAGAGATGGATGGATGTGTAAAATTAACAAATATAAACAATATTCTTGAATATTAAAATTTGTAGCGATCAGATAAATAGATAGATTTTTATTAATTTATTTAATTTATGATATTTTCAAGGATTCATCCAAACATTTGTCCAACTTTATTATAAAATATGATTAGTTTGGGCATCATCGGGGGGGGGGGGGAGCGGGGGCTGGCTTTAGCCCGTTAAGCTCCGCCTCTAAATCTGCCATAGCTAAATGTCAATCTAATGTTTACATTTACATAGTAGATTTAATGTCAATCTCAATCTGTATTTGCTTTTGATTGTGTGATCTGTAGAACTATTGAATCAGCTCAAGATAGCAAAATCTTACAAAATTACAGAATTAATCAAATGTGAAGCAAATTGGAGTATTTCTTTTTTATAAAAAAAAGTGTCAACTGTTAAGAGCAACAAAGAAAATGTAAAAAAAAATAATAATAAAAAAATAAATAAAAATAATTTTAAAAATCACGGAAAAGCTATACAAACTAAAGATGAAAAGTACTTTGGCGTAATAATAGATGAGAAAATATCATGGAATTCCCATGTCAATGAAGTAATTTTTAAAAATCAAACAAAACCTTAGGTTTTAATGATAAACATGTAAGGATGTAATAAGAATATAGAGTCTAAACCTAAAACGCTACTTTCCTTTGGTGAGACCTGCACTAGACTAGGGGCATTTCTAGACACATCCACGTGCACACACATTACACGCGCATATTCACATTCAAAAAAAGGGTTGCAGTATTCACTACTGGAGACCATCCAAAAGAATAAGTATAAGAGTTGCATTTGTTAAATCATTAGATCTAGAAACGCTAGAGCAGTGATTTTTAAAGAGGTAGGCCTAGTTGCAAGTGTCCCGCATAATTATGAAACTCAAAATTTAATGCTCAGGTTTCACATTAAATCTTTTTATCTTTCTGAATTAAATTTTGCTCAATATTATTATTTTACTTATTAAATTTATGTTTATTAAAAATTTGTTTGTCATGTTATAATATTAAACTCTTATGTTATAATTATAATGTTTTATTTTCAATAAAAGTCGTACGTATGTGTATTTTTATTTTTTTTTAAAAACTTTTTTTACTCCTTGATTTTGGTGCTCCCCAAATTTTTGTCATGATCAAAAGTGCTCCCCGAGTTCAAAAGGTTAAGAACCACTGCGCTAGAGGATAGAAGAACAAAGAGCAAAATAGTAATACACGAGTCGATTATTTATAAAAACTAGAACGCATAGATAAGCTTTAACAAAAATATAACCATTAGACGTTGAGATAGGGAATAAAAACTCTTGCCGTATGCAATAACAAATACATAAGAATGCTCGTTCTTCCCGTCTGGAATTAGGGAGTGGCATAGGTTGGGGGTGTCCATAAAGTACGTCACGCTATTTTTGACAATTTTTAACTCCCCCTCCCCCCTGTCACAAATCTCGTACCACACCCACCCCCTCCTAAGAACGTCAGACTTTCGTACAAAAATATTTTTTTTTAAATTAACAAAATAATTAAAATTTAACACAAAACACCGTGACATCACACATGGCCGGAAACCCCTCTCCCCCCTGTCACAAACTGTCACACTTTCTTACACCCCCTTCCCCCTCTGGAGCGTGACGTACTTTATGGATGGCCACTTGCCTGATCAAGCTAGGAAAACCAACTCACTACAAAACTCAAATTAACATGCAAGACTAGTAAAAAAAATTAATAATAATAATAAATAATAATAATTTTTTAAAAAGGATAAGCGAAGGAAACAATAATATTCTGTATAGAAGGATCGTCTGTAATAGATTAGATAAGATAATATTGTGTACAAGTGCAATACTGTACACATTAAATTGAATGTCAATTTTATGCGTACCTACTATTGGTTTAGTCTATTAGAATAAATATCAATATTATGTGTAATGTGTACATTCATTTTAGTTAAACTAAGACTAAATTTCTATCTTTAATCTTGCTTGTGTATTAGTATTAGGATAATACTAATACTAATACTAAAAGTCTTAAACTTAATGATAATGACTTAATTGACTTAATGCTAATAGTAATAGTATTTTTTGTGTGTATAGTATTGTATTATAGTATACGTTACTTTTTTAATTAAAATTAATTATTAATGATCATTACTTTTAGAACTGTTCAGTTACTGTTAATTTTGTTTAGATAAAAGGTACGGTTGACTTTTATTATGTTGTATGTGTTTAACTCTCACATATTAATATTTGAATTAAAAACTTGTTAGATCTAGTGTTAATTTATTTCTCCGAACCAAACTGAAGTTGTAATCCTAACACTAATTGTGCGAAAAAAAAATTTTTTAAATCATATCAAGGGAGACCACTGTAAGATATTTAACAAACTTCACGCGGTGGTGACTGATCATTTCTGTAATTATCAACAAATCCGTAGTATACACCAAAAGCTTTCCCTTGTTAGGCGTGTGGGCTAAAACCTAATGTCTGTTTATTCTTTATTACAAACGAGACTTTTGGGTGTGTCAAGTATTCGCTCTAACCTCTTAAGTCAACTAAAAAGCTGGCAAAAATTCTTAAGACCAGATCACAACAATCACAATGTTTTCACTGTTACTACAACTACAAGGACAAGACAATTTCATCACCCTTCCAATATAGCTGCTGAACCTATTATTGGTTCGACAGTAATTATAAAGTCTGTAGTACTAAAAAATATTAATAATAGCTGTTGTAAATATTGTCATAATATATTGGTTAACAAGTTTTCATCTTTTTCTTGTATAATACCAAGTAAATTATCATATTTAATGGGACGACGGAAAGGAAAAAAACCTCATGTACTGCAAGGTTCCCTGGAAAATCCAGGACTCCATTCATCTGCTTCAGGAAGAAGTGGGAGTAGTGAATCTATTCAAAGTAAAAGTAAGCCCAAAGGGTTGAAAAAGTTTCAACATCTCTCAAAGGTTCCAACAATAATAAATGTAGTTGTTATAGGCACAGGAGGCCCTGGAACTGCAAAATCAATTCTTGTAACAACAGAATACTCAAGGTATATAATATAATATAATCATTATGATATACTTATAATTGGTGCCTTAACTATTTTGTTGATCTAATTTGTTATATTCAAAACTAGTTAAGTTGTAATTGAAATTTCACTGAAATTTGATCTTGCTCTTTACTTAAGCTGTTGACTGTGTTGACTGTTGATATTGTTAATTGTTAGAGTACTTAGAGTTAAAACCTACATGTAGTATGTAGCCTAAGAAGTTGAAGTATAGTTAAATACTAAATCCATTTTCAGTAGAAGAACTAGACATATTTCTATAGTTCGAAAAAAAATTATTATTTAAAATAATTCTGGAAAATTTTTAATTCCTGTAAATATTAGAGCTCTTCTTTATATATAATATAATTTCAAATCATTCTTCCAAGACCCACTTTAATTTGCAAAAGCATTATATTCTATGAACCCAGTAAGTGGAACTTATTGTCCCGTGGGGCCTATTATCCCTCTTTACCCTAAGTTGGCATTAAAAGTAAAACTCATTCTAAAAAGAGTTTATTAATAAAATTTGGATTTAATTTAAATGTACCAATGTATTTTTACAGGTACATGTTTAACTGTGGTGAAGGAACACAAAGACTTGCTGGAATGAGCAAAGTGTAAGTCAAGTGCATTCAGATTTTATATTTCTTATGAGAAAGAGAATTTTTTGCCATGCCTTTTGTCTCTAGTATTAATTTGTTTTTACCATATATTCTCTTAGATATAGCAATCCACAAAATCCGTGTTAAATCTAAGATTTCATGTTCATTGTACATGTTTTTTTTTTCTGACAACTTCATACACCTTACCACTTTTTTTTTAATGTGATTGAAATTTTTCTTTTAAAGATTAAGAGCTGCGGCATACACAAAAATATCAGGTTTAGAGACTATCTTCATAACCCACAAAAGCTGGGAAAATACTGGAGGTTTGCTAGGTAATGTTAGTTTGATGACTCATTGGAATATGTTATGTCATAAACTGTTTACATGTGAAAATTTAGAGCAGCACTTTCTTTTTTACCGTCAGTGTAAGATATTTTGTAAGACGTGTTATTATAAAAATTAAAGTTTGTTGTGCTGTAACTCATTTATGTTTAAGGCCTGCTCCACAATTTTCTTAAATCAACTCTACATGTTATACATCAAAATTTTTCTCTATCCACATTCTGTTTGCCTTTTAGTGGCTTAACTATTTCACCTTTCTGTCATTTGGAATTTCTAGTTACCCCTCTCAGACTGTACTGCTGTTTTTTGTATTATGTTGAAATTAAAATGAAATTAAAACTAATCTGCTGTAAAACTTATATTGTGTGAGTTTTCCATTGTAAAGATTTTGTTCTGAATCACCTGCTACAATCATTTGACTTTTATCTATGTTTTTAAAGTAAACTATAAATAATGTATTAATATTGGGATTTACTGTACAATTTAGAATATTGCCCATAAATGGTAGTGGATTGTTAGCCATTTTAATTTTCTTCCTTATTAGGTATGGCTATGACTTTAGAAGGCCAGAAGCATCCAAGCTCTAAAGCATATTTCTCCAGAGATACTAGTAGTAGTGCTAAGACATTTTCTAAACACAACCCAGATTTAAAAATTTATGGACCCCCCAATGTGGTTTGTATTGTATTTGTTAACATTGTATTTTAAACCTGTTATTGGACTTCTTTATTTATTTTACATGAATTCATTTTGAAAGAATGATTTCTTATCAGTAAGATTAACTAATATACTCTATATTCTATATCAAGATGAAAATAAACATCTTTTGAATTAAAACAGTTATCTTAAACATTTAAGTAACACTATTTTGTTGTCTCATTTTTGTCTAAAAAATTACTTGAAAGTCTGTCTAATTCACACAGTACACATTAATTATCAGAAACAGAAATAAATTAAAAATGTATATGAATTACAAGGTTAAATTTAATTTTAAGGGATCATAAATTGATTGTGAGTCTATTTACAAAACAGAGTTAGGAATTCCCTTTTACTTTTATGTAATAATTTAAAATACAAGTTATGTACAAAATGCATAAATTAATTGTGTGAATTAACAATAAATATAAAGCATTATCAATTTCACAAAGTATTTCGGAAAATGCTTTATCAAAACAAATACATAAATAAAAATTTACAAAAAATATATCCTAACCTACCATAAAAACTAAATAAGTAAAGAAAAGAAGGTCCCTCCTTTTATTAAACTGTAACTTCTGACACTTCCTTTGTGTTATACTATGCTGTGTTTTGGTGGGGGGTTTTTTTGGTGACAATTCTGTATAATGACATAATAGATTAGAAGCATATTCAAATGATTACATGTAACTTTGCTATCTTTGTGTAGGAAAATATTGCATTGATGGCCAAAAAATTCTGCGTATCTACAAATATGAACATAGGCAAGTATTAAAATGAACTAAAACATAGTTTTAACATATGAACAATTACTGTGTATACTCGTTCTATAACCTGTTCATTCATAAGCCGACTCCCCCCATAAATAATATAAAAGCCCGGGTCACTCACTGGATGTGGAACGCTGATGAACCATGTACAACAGTCTACAGCAGTTAGTTGAAATATCGTGTGTTGATTAGCGGTGTAAAGATATTTAATATGATGACATCATTGTTTGGTGTGCATCGGTGCGCAAAATACAACCCCTATTATTAAATACTTTACGTACATTTCAGAAAGTATTTATCAAAAAAGAACAAGTTAGTTGGGCTTTTGAAAAAGGTTGGCGCCCTAAAAATGGGGGGCGCCACGGCACCCCGGCACAATCTAGTCCCTAAATAATAATACGGCGTAAATAAAATGGTAATCATTTTTTTTTAAACTACAAGCCACAAGCTAAATTGGTCATTATGATTGTTTCGGTTGAAAAACAAAGAGATTCTAACAACAGAGAAGATGAATGTCAATTTTTTATAGCATTTGCAAGAGGGCTTTATATTGTATTAAATGTTTTTTTTTTAATTTAATTTTTAAAAAGTCACTAAATAACACCAGAAATGTTTCATCAATATACAGTCGGACCTCTCTAAGTCGAACTCAAGGGACCCAAAAAAAATTGACTCACAGACTTTGCCCGTTAGAGAAAATGGTGTAATAGGCGCATATTAATCAAGGACAATGTTAACATTGAGTGGGGGAGGGCAAAATACTGGCTAGATAGCTCAACGGAAAAGAGAGGCGTGTCTGTTTTATATGAAAGGAAACCAACTTGCATGGACATACCGACAAGCCTGCGAGTGGAGACACCTTGCTTTCCCCATTTTACTTACTCTCACTACACCAATATTCAATGTACATGCAGAAATCACCTGTAACCCGCTCATAAGCTGACCCCGACCCCCCCCNCCCCCCGCCCCAACATTTTCCCCTAGATTTTGTCCAAAAAAAGTTCGGCTTTAGAACGAGTATACACGGTAATTATTTTTTTTTTATTCATTAAGTATTTTACAGGTTCTTTAATTTCATATGTTTATTTTATGCTGTTTTATTCGCTTAAGTAATAACAGTTTTATTATTTTTAGTGAAAGGTGAAGGTGTGTATGAAGACTTTGCTGTCACAATAGAGCCTGTTACATTCTTCAAAGATGTTTCTCAAGAAAACGCAAAAACAATAGATACAGATCATTCTGAACCAGGTATTATAAAATGTAGAATTTATTATAATTACTGTCTTTATTTTTGTACTAGTGTATAACCAGATAAAAAATTATGAAAGTTTTCAAAATAAATATATTTCAGCTGAAATCTATTAATTATTTAATTTTGAAAAAATACACATCAGAATAAATAGTAATGTGATACAGATCTTTCATTTATTTAGATATTAAAGAATTTTATGCGGACATTCGAAAAAAAAAAAAAAAAAATTTGGTACAGTAATTTGGTGGGCTACTTTCTAAAATTAGTAAGAACGGATGGGACGAACATACACAGCAGATTGTGTATATTGATTGCATTAGGAAAAGTGCATCCTTACGAGTTAAAATCTGATAATTAATTGTGTAAATGTTTCTGAAAATTTAATAACTTTGTTTAAATAACTCCTTGGTATTATTTTTTATCAGCAACAAAACGTCAGAGAGTACAAAGTGACCTGTTAAGGCCTGAATCAAGAGATATTGCCTTTGCTTATCTCATAACGGTAAATGTAATAGCCACTCTCATGTAGACTTATCATATCATTAACTTTTTAAAGAGAGATTATTTAATTGTTGGTTGAAAAACGTACCCCTTGTCAGAATATAAAATTGCACTCATTGGAGCTCTTCTCATTTCAGCCTAAAACACCACTACCTAAGATAAATGTGGAGAAGTGTCTGGATGCTGGAATAACTATGTAATTTTCTTTATTTCAATTTCAATTAGTGCCCCAGAGAACTGGAGGCATAATTTTTTTTTTTAAATGTCAGTTGTCTTTCAAAAAGTATTTTCCTCATTGTTGAAATTTAAATTTTTATGGTTATTGTTTTAGATTATTGGAATTTTTGTTAAGGCCAAAAGAAAAAGATAGTGTTATAATCTGAACTAAATTTTCATTTTCTGGATTTAGTGGACCCATGGTTGGAATGCTACAAAGAGGCCAATCAGTTGTTTTAGAAGATGGGAGGGTTGTGAATCCTGAGGATGTCACAGATATCTCCATTAAAGATAAGCGTCCTTTCTTAGGTAATTGAATTAACATTAGCTCTTTTGTTTTATTAATGCTTTTGATCTTCCAAATTTAAGACATTCAAATTCTCGTACCTTTAAATTTTGAAATTATTGAATGTTTGTTCAACAGCTTAGTTGCGTAAATCTAATGCAACAAGACTGCTAATTTTAAAGTTTATATTTTGCATTCAATAGAGCTTTTAAATATTTTAAAATATTTACTTATGAATGTTTTCATATCATTTATTAGAAATATTTCACTTTAGTTGATAAAAAGATTTTTTAAAGTATCTAACATTAAATATGTGGATTTGATTTTTTTAAAATGATGTCCACACACTTAAAAGTAGTTTTTGAACTGATATTTCAACCTGGAACTACTTTTAAGGATTTTAGTATTTTAGACATTATTAATGAAGGAAATTTGATGCTGTTTACTGTTTGCACTATTCATAATTGCTTCGTTTGTTTCTTTTTTATTGTTAGTCCTGGAATGTCCAAGTTTAGAATTTCTACCCTCTCTCTCCAAAAACAAAGTTCTTCAGGAATACATCACAGAAAGTTCAGAAAAATCATTTTCTGTTGTTGTTCATATGACACCAGCTTCAGTTTTTAATAGCCAAGGCTATCAGTTATGGATGAAGAGGTTACTGTAACATGCTGTGTTCATCTTTCTTTGTTTGGTGTAGTGTTTCTTCTCTTATTTATCTTGAAGGCAACAATCAATAGATTGGCCATCATTTTTTTTAGCAAAGCTTCTCATAAAAGAATCAATATTTAATGATTATTTAATAAATATGAACTAAAGCTAAATAAGTGTACTGTTAGGGGACCTTACAAATTAGAAGTGAGACATTACAAGAGGGTCCAAATAAATGCTGTCTTGAATACATGTTTTAGTTTTATCTTTTTTATTGCAGGCTACACCCCAGTACAGACCACTTAGTCTTGAACAAGGATGCAAAGGAAGCAGACCTAATCAGAGTGAGAGAACATCAAGCAAGGCTTAATTTGGTTAGTGCTGCTCTCTTTCCATTGCTTCCAGAAGTTGACAACAGAGTGACCATAGATGCCCAGCTGCAGGCTGACAAAATGTCTGAGGATGATTTGAAGACACAGAATTTTTCAGAAAAAAGAGGACAAGTAATGCTGGCATTTTCTGGATTACATTATGTATGCAGAGGCAAGAAGCCTGGTTTTCAAGTGTAAGATTTTCATCAAAATGCTTAACATTCAATTTAATTATCTGTTGAACCTTACTTGATAATGGAAGAGTTCTTTTCCTGTCCAACAATTTTTAAAAATAAAAACACATCTAATTTTTATTTAGATAGATTATAAACTGAAAAATAATCTGCAGCTAAGTATATTTTTTCATATTCGTAAAAACAAATATACCAATGTTTAATTGTATGCATTCAATCCATCTCCTTTTTGAAATTATTAGAAGTGAGTTGCCTTTTACTTTCAAATTATTCCTTTTATAGAGAAATTGGTGAATTCAACTCCAAAAATATACACGAGCATTACCTAGATAATCCCGAAATTAAAAGGGAAATAGATGCTTTGAAAGGAAAAATTTCTCCAACGTCCATAACTGTTGAAGCTGAAGATGAAAAAGAAGCTGAAGAAGGTATATTTGAAAATTTATTAAGTGAAACCCATTGTCTGGACCTTAATTAACTCACCAACCCTTTTAAGTTAAAGTTCTTAAGCTAACCGCCTAATTTTCTCATCAGTTATGCTGATTTTTGTATGTCTCCAAACCTTAATGTCTTGAGCACAGAATAGGGATGAACTTGCTACTCATTGTTGCAGACATGTTGACCTACATTTCTGTCCTAAATTTTGAGCTAATCCAAAAGCTTAACCCTGAGTTATTTTTTTTTTAAATTCAAAATAATTTTTTTAATGTTATATCATGTTACATTATAAACAGGTCTATCTGCGCTCCATTTTTCCTGAGCTAGGTTATGTTAATCTTATTATTACTTTATGGGCCTAAATCTTCAATAATCCTGAAGGGATGACCAGGCTCCCTTTTTAATGGCAGAAGATCCAAATGCTACCAAAAAATTAAATTATTATTAACATTAAATTTTTTGTTAATTAAGCTTTAAAATTATGTTTTACGGAATTGATTCAATAATATGCTAAATTAAGGTTACTAAACCCTCCATAGCTCTTTTATAAAATACCATGATCTGCTGTGTGCAGAAGAATTGTCATTTGAAACCATTCTTTCAACCTCATTATGATTCTTCTACTATTTAAATTATGTTCTTTAGAAAAGATGATCGTGCTTAAAAAATATTTGAGAATCGTCAGGAAATGTTATAAATTCATTCATCATTAGCCAAAATGGAAGGTTCAAAAGTAGATTTTACAACCAGCTTACAATGTACTTGAAATTCCACAACAAAGGACTTTTTAGAATTAAAACACATCTTTGGATAAGGCAACAAGTGCTCTCTCATGTGCTATTCAAAAGTTAGTGCTCACTTTTGACTGCAGATTCTGTTTAAAATGTTGCTTGTCATTTGTAATTCAAAAAGGAGATCTTTTCTTTAAAATTTAATGGCATCTGCCTGGCAAATGGTGTAATTTACAAGCATTTTGTTGTAAGAATATTTTCAAGCAGTTAAAAATAAGTTTAATTGGTAACAACATAGTAGCTCCTGAAGAAAATATAGAGGTTGAATCTTCAAATTCATTTTTTATTTCTATTCCTTCATTGCCAGTAAAAAAAACAGATCATCATTTTCCCCATCATACCTTGAATAAAGTTGCAAATGGCATTTTCAATTGGGCTGATGATTGAACTTTCTAAAAGTCAACCTACTTAAAATTTTAATAACAATTGTTTGTTTTTTTAATCTTAGAATTCATTTGTCTTTTTAGATAACACAACAAAGTATCCAAAAGTTATTTTTATGGGCACAGGATCATCAGAGCCTAACAAGATAAGAGCCCAGAGTTGCATTGTTGCTCAACTAAGGTATTTCTTAACTGTCAAAGGTATAATTGTCTGCAATTATAAAATATTTCTTTAAAACCTTACCCTTTCTTGCTTTTTATATGTGTTTTGCAATGTCCTTTTTGTAAAGGTTTTTTTTTCATTTTATGTCTTCAATTGTTTTCAGCAAACACACAGTTGTCATCTTAGATTGTGGAGAAGATTCTTATGGTCAAATCTACAGATTTTTTGGGAAGGCCAAAACAAAAAGAATACTCTCAAAAGTCAAAGCTGTTTTCATATCCCACATGCATGGGGATCATCATTTGGTAAGGCCTTATTGTTTCCTTGGTAGCTTCAAAAAGTAGGGGTCTACCGATATACATTTTTGCCGATACCAATATTTTTATGACGCTTAATTATATGTTAAGCTACTGTTTTAATTAAGACAAAAGTAAATTAAGAAACAAATCATACAACTTCATTTTAATTATTAAAGTATGTGTTGATTACACAGGACCGGCTAACTGTAACTTTAAATAGTCTGTATTAGTATTATTACTATTAATTTTTTGTTGGGTCAAGGCAGAGTATCAGAGCCGATACGCGTGCGACCATGACATCAAAGCATATTTACATGACAACACTGTTAGTGGAGTTCGGCTAGCAAAGGATTTTTAAAAAATCGCTTTGACTTAGCTGCCGAAGCATAGTACAAGAAATGACACACAGCGGTAATGTCAGTCAACATGTGAATAATGGTCAGTCAAGGCCGCAAGTGTTACTTTATTTATTTATATTACAAGAGGTAAGATACTACAGTTTATTGGTCCTCAAATTCCATTTCGGTCTTATATCTTAAGTTTTCCAGCTCAGTATGTACACGTCAAAGGCATTTAAATTAAAAATGCCACATTGGTATAAAATTTGGTTTTGCCAAAAATTATATGGAAAAGGGGCTCAGCACATAAGAGCTGAACACAATCCGGCGATGATGTCACATTATCTTTGATGCACCATCAGCCGGCGCGAGGCGAAAATAATCAAATTAGGAAAATTACCGACCAAACGGTGAGCAGTCTTTTTTTTTTTTAACGGTTACAGGTCCTCCAAAACAAACTTATAAAACGACATAAATATTTAACACTGAAAATTAATCATTTCGGTTTACTTTGTACGGGCTTTGTTGGAAATTTTTTTTTATATATTTAAAATTTATTTTAAAAATTAATTCGCTGTTTTGACAAGATTGCGGCAGAAATCTGAACACTCACTAGCATTGGTACTTTGATGTCTTATCAGGAGGACACGGAATGAAAATCTTTTCTATTCTCTTGTTAGTCAAAATATGGACAGACTGTTAACCAGTCCTTAAAATGGAGCGATCTTAACAACCTTAATTTGAATATGGGGGTGGGGGGGGGTGTCAAAGTGTCACTTATTATGATATATTGGTGACATCAATATCGGTACCTGAAGTTGCTAATGATACTGATATTGCCAATATTCTGATATCGGTAGACCCCTATCAAAAAGCTTTTTTTTTTTTTTTTGTATCCGATTTCAACTAAGCATTAGCATATTCATTTCATTGACTCCTAATTTCAAGAGTGAGGGCGGCAATTGATAAATTTGTTGTCATAATATGAGAAATTATTATTTGTTTAAGTTACTTGAGTACAAAGTCTTATTAGTTTTTTAAAGTATTTTGAAAGGAAAGATTTAGTTAATGAGTGTTAAATTAATTAAAACTTATATTACCCTTCTCCAATGATTATTCCATTTTGTTATTTGCTTAAAATTAACATAATATTTATAATATATATAAATATTAAGGCTGCATAAATTATTAATAGATTAATCTTTAAAAATTTTAATCTATTAAAATTAATTTGTTCGATTAAAATTAAAAAAAATAATTATACCTAGATACGACCTGTGACACTATGCTGCCGCAGACTTGGTCATAGATAATGAAAAGAAAGGGGGAGGGAGGGAGAAAGACCAGTTGCATAGCAAGGGTAGGGGGGTCCAAATTCAAAGTTCCCCCGGGCCCCTCTTGAGGCCAAGAGCCCTGGGACCCCAAATCCCTACAAATCCTTAGCTACGCCACTGGAAAGGGCACTAACAGCAGCACAAAGAAATAAAGAAATAAAAACATCGATCATCTACGCATTTTTGGTTTTGAGATATGCGCACTGAGGTTATTGTTACCTGCCTACCTCACCCCAACCCTTCACTACCATTGCTTGCCAACCATAAATTGTGATTCGTCGACCCCAGTGAGGGTCATTCATCACGCTTATTTGCACATGACTTGTTCTTGTTTTAGTGAATTATATATAAGCACAAAGGTTTTTCTTCCTTATTTCTTGCATAGCAGAAAAAGTCACAAAATTTCGGGGCCATGAAATTACCGCAATTTAACTAATTTCACTAAATAATGAATTGTAACTTCAAGTGATATATATATGCACTTTAAAAATATAATTAATCAAAATTAATCAATAAAATTTTCCAGATTAATCTAACAAAATTTTTAAAATCAGTACCAGTCCTTATATATTTATTTACATATATGTTACAGGCAATGTGTGAAACAAGGCCTTCTATAGAATGTCTGGGCAATGTATAAAATGCCTGATGGTTTCAGGCAAAGTATGAAATTTGTAAAATTTTACATACTTTGCCCAGGCATTGTTTAGAATGCCAGATTTCGTCTAGGCAAAGTGTAAAAAGAGCACAACAAAAGACATTATTGGATATTATGTATTTTAAAGTGAAAGTAATGCTAAATAAAGCACATGATATACGCTCTGTATTGTAAAGAACCTCAGGTGTACTCATGGGACTAACTCTCTGCTTTCACCCAAGTCTTCTTAAATTACTTGTCTTCTCGTATTCAAGCATCAAACTCCAAGTCTGATTGAATGATTATTATTCTCTATTGCTTCCTTACTTGACGTTCAACATACACTGTAATCTAACTTTACTTCAGTCAGACAAACTGTCCTCAGTCCAATCTACTATCTTCAATCTACCCTCTCGGACTTGTCCTTTGTTGGTCCCCACCTATAACCCCCTCCTCAGTCCCGAGGCCACGCCCATGTCCAACACCATCTTCCGTCACGATCCATTGTCTCCAGTCCATCACTCATCAAGTCCCACCCTGCCTAGATTAAGACTGGGGGTGGGGCTGCTTTGACATAACCGTCTCTGGTGAGACCCCCACCACTTACCTACCCCCCCCCCCCCAGGACAGGTGGCCTGTGTGTTTAACTTACCCGAGGCATTTACACCTTGTCCAGTCCTGGGGACTCTCGTGGTCGGCACTCTTATCATCTAATCTACTAACCGGGTAAACACCAGAGCTAAACTTTTAATGCCTCTGTTCAGTTGTCGTCCTTGCTCCTGCATTAATGACGGCTTGTTTTTTTTGGCAAAGTACACTAAGGTTATTTCACAATTCAATATACATTGCCTAGGCATTCTATAAAATGCCTGTTTTCACACATTGCCTGTAACACACACACACATATATACACACACACAATGTAAACAAGGTCACTAGTCTTTCTTGTGTGCTAAAATTTTTGTCTTTCCTGTTTTTTAATTCTCAATAAAATATTTAAAATGAAATAGGGTTTAATAACTTTGCTGAAAGAGCGACAGAAAGCATTTGAGGAAAAACAAAAGTCATTTTCCCCTGCATTGCTGATAGCTCCTGTTCAAATGAAAAGATGGCTGAAATTCTACCATACAGAATTTGAACCTGTCACATCTCTTTTAAGGTTATACCTTTTCTTTATTTTCCTCATTTTAAAGATTCTATTAAGTCATGTACAAATTTTATTGAAAGAAATAACTTGAGCAAAAGCAGATTTTTTATTTATTTAATTTGATATTACTTATACCTATGCTTATTGTAAAAAATCATTTTAATATTTTTTAAAAAGTTTATTAAAGAAAAATTTAAAAAATAATTTTTGTAACAGATTTATAAAATTGCAAACATTGTTGCCTGAGTATGATGATGGAGTGTCTTTACAGACGGGTTCCTTTGAGGATGTTGTAAGAGAGCTGAATTTGAAGGAGGTAATAGTTTAATCCAGTGGATTTCAGATTATTTTATATTTAACACAAATTTTCTGTATAGCTTATTTCTGAGTTTATATTGATATTGTCAAAGAAAATATTCATATTTAATATGATTTTGTTTCACTGTCATCTATTGAAGTTTCAATTTCAGGGTTCAAGGGGAAAAAACCCACTGAAAATGAAAGCAATCCCAATTTAATATATTCCTTATTAGAAAAGTATTCTCTACATCAGTGACTAAGTAGTCCACTCTTAAATGTACTTTTTTTTGTCAGTTCAATCCAGTTCCTGTTGACCACTGTAACAATTCATATGGAGTTGCTCTTACACATGCCAATGGATTTAAATTGGTTTATTCAGGAGACACTAGACCTTGTGATAATCTAATTACAGCAGGTTAGCAAACTAATGTCACTATGTTGTTTTTGTTTTTTTTTTACAGTTAGACATACCTCTATAAAGTATAAGCTTGAAAAGGTTAATTTTTATGAACAAGCTCAAAAAGAAGAATTTAATAATTTTGTTGTTGTCAGTGTCTGTATTATGTGCTTTTCTACTATTTATATTATGAGACATAATAAGCTTCAATGGAAATGCTAATTGAATAAATAAATCCTGCTATAGGTAAAAATTGTGACCTCCTTATTCATGAAGCTACACATGATGACAGTTTGTTAACTCATGCAAAGGCCAGCAAACACAGGTATCAGGGAGGTTAATTAATTTAGTTTGTGATTATTGCTAGCTGGGGCTATTATCCATCATAAACAGAATATTTTGAATGCAAATTAAAAATGTACTATTTAGTAGTAGTAGAATGAGGAGAAGTCAAAGACCACTGTACTAAACCTTAATTTATAAAATTAGTTAATACATTTTTAAGGTTTTTCAATTTTATTGAAACGAAAGCTTCAAAAGAAATCATCTTCACAAAATGTTTGCACTGTTGCTTATCATATTCACACAAACCAGATCGATGCACTGATTTCAAGTGTGTTTATTTATATTTTTTACTTTACAGCACATTTTCTGAAGCAATGGATGTTGGTAAAAGGATGAATGCAAAGCACATTATATTAACGCATTTCAGCCAGCGTTACCCACATATGGTTCCTTTCTTTAATATGACATTACCTAACAATGTTGGTGTTGGATTTGATAACATGCAGGTAAGTTATGTAATTTTTTATTTGATTTTAAAGAGTGCATAAGTTGTGAATTATAAGTAGTGTGAAAATTGTTAAACTATTCGAGGGAACTGAAATGTTTTTCATCTAAAAAGAAATTCATGTTAAAGAATATAACAAAACAGTACATAAATAGTATACAAAATTATTATTTTTATTAAAGTACATTTTATTTACACAGATAAGTATGTATACATGTATTAAATGCAAATCTTTGTTTTTTATTTAATTAATTAAATTAATTCAATGATTTTAACAAATTTAATACATAATTTTCAATTCAAAATAAAAAATAAAATTTATTGAATTTTATTTGAAAATAATCTGATTATTTAAAAGAAAAATAACTTGGCATTGTCTATTTAAGCATCATATTTTCAAAAAAATTGTTTGCTATCTTCCATTTTGTTGTTTATTTCATTATAGGAATGTGCATTTAAATGTAAATAAAATTAGGAAAATAACTAACAAATTTCACTGAATTGTACACAGGCATACACATGTCACTGAGTTAGAGATGAGATGTTTTTAAATGTGTTGGGGTGGGTATGGTGGGTGGAGTGGGTGGGTAGATAAACAACATTGGCTGTTTCACCAGCTATCTCAGTGGTGATAGTATTCCAAAGCCAAGTTACTTTCCTTTAATATCAAACATAAGACAACACCTCTCTTTGATTTCAAGCACCTCAGAGTGGCTTGTGTTTTCCATATTTCATTCATTCCAAAAACCAAAATCGCTTTGTGTGAATCGATATTTGCTTCAAGTTAAGAGAAGAAAATTGTATGAAAATTAGGGCTGCGGATATTATCGATTAATTTCTCGATTAATCTGTTTAAAAAAATTCGATTAAATTATTTTAATCGATAACATAGCGTTTGCAATTAAGGTACATACTTTCAATAACTGTACCGATTTATTAATAAATAATTAATAACAGTTAGCTTTTTTACATTAAAATTCTTCATTCTCTAAAGTGTAAACTTTAAAATAAGCTTTTTTATAAGGAAAGTGATATAAAAAATTAAACATTTTTTTTTCTTTATTAACAATAGCAAGATTTAAATTCATTGACATTACATTGAACTACTTATATTTAAATCAAAACATGTCATTGCCCGTTTTTGTTACTTCCCTTGAAATTTTCAGTTTAATGATGTTATACATTGTATTTTTAGCTTTAATCAAAATTATCTTTTAATTATTTGATAATTTTTCAAAAGTTAACGTTTAAATTTTAATTAATCGATAACAGCCCTAATGAAAATACATAGTAGTTCGTCAGGACAGTAGTATTATTTAGTGAATTCAATATTTCTTCTTAAGAGTTTAAGTTTAACGTATTCCACTGTATTTGTTTTTAAACAAAGTATAACATAAGTTATGAATTTAAAGTCAAATTAAAACATGACACTTGCTTAAAATAACTTTTTCATCTTAACCTTGCCATTAAGTGAGGGTAGACATGGAAACTTACAAAACCTAGTTTACACATGACTGTCTTGAAGATCATATAAACTTGGATTATTAATAATTGATTATAAATATATTTTTCAGGTTTGTCCTCGCACACTTGTGGATCCCCCCAAGCTCATCCCAGCCCTTACTGAATTATTTGCTGATGAGCTTCAGAGACTAGAGGTAAAAAACATTAAACGCATAAGGGAACAGACTGAAGCAGAAACAGAAGAGCCTTTGAAATTTTGTTTGTAGAGAGCTTGACCTAAGTTTGTTTGTTCTTCTGCAACCAGCTAATTTTTTAAACTCATTCCTTACCCCTGCTCTTGTTCTATTCTACCTAAACAAAAGGAAATTTCTTTCTACTTCAATTAAATTTTTTCAGCTGCCCAAGGGATATGAGATTCTTTTATTAACTTCAAGCTAAAAGTTTAGTCCATTTAATTTCAATTTTTTTAAATTGTCCGCTTTAAAAAAATGTAAATAGCTTTAATTAGGTTGAATGTAATGTAAAAAATTGTTGATTACTTTTAGAAATGTTCTTTAAAGTTCTATATAATAAGATGGCAAGTGTCAGTTTAAATCGATTGTTTAAACGAACAATAAAGTAATTTTGGAATGTTGAACCCTTAGAGTTTTCATTTCTTTTACATGATCTACATTAGCTTTTTTTCATATTTATAAAAATTTTACTGAAATTTAAAAATTATAATTGAAAATGAGTTAATTTTTTTTTGTTTCTTAAAAGTTTAAAAATCTTTGCATACCTTTTTGAAAGGTTTATCTAAAAGGGAAACAATTAGAGTGCTATTATTTGGACTACTTTACTAGTAATCTGTAATAAAGTTATAGAAATAAAACTGCTGCAAAAAAAAAAAGTAAATTTCTCTATCATTTAAAGAAGCTTCAACAGAAATTAACCTAAACCCTGTGTAATGATAATTTGGGGTATTTCAAATTGACTGAGACTTAACATCAAACACTGAAATTTATCAATCCTGATATTAAATGTATCCATGGAAGTGGAAGTTACTTTTCCAAAATAATATTATACCAGAAAAAAATAAAGGAATAAGAGAGATTGTAATTATGACCATTTGCAAAGATAATACACTTATTCTTCATGATATATATCTGAAATCATGGGAAGTATTTTATGATTCTGAGTCAAGGATTCACCACATACAAAATAAAATTACACCAAAAGATTACTTTTTAATATTTTGTATTATATCTCTCCAACTTCCATCTGTCCAATTGTTCAGTCGTTTTTTATTGCCGATGTAGGAGTTGACATTGTGGCAGGCAGTGAAAACAACATGTTCCCATGTAGGAATTTTTTCTACCCCTTTTAAAAGACAATTATAAAAACAATTTTACAAACTTTTTATGTATTAAAAAAGCTTTATATAATTCATCTCACTTTAAAGATAGCCTAAACAAAGAAGGTGATGCATATTAATTATGTTTCAAACTAAAAATAGGTTTCGATAGCAAATATTTGCTTTGATTTTGAAATTTAAACAGAAGGGATATATAATCATATAGTATGAAAAAAATTGCACAAGTAAATTAACCTTTAATGCTTGTATCATCATCTATTAAAAGATGACCAGTTATCAAAGTTTTATCACTAACATGTATGATTCTTTCCAGCCAATCTTTTCCTAAGTGCTGTTCTATCCATTGGCACTAAGTGGGAAATAGAAGAGAGCAATTCATAAATTTATGAATTTTTTTTTTTTGGATAAAGATCAATATCATATTTAAGGGATATTCAATAAAAAGGTTTAAGTTTAAGCACTTTCAAATTTCTTTAGATCGACTAATGTTCAAATATTCCTTATTAAACTTATTACTACTAAATTTTCATTAATCTCATACAAATGATGTGTATTTTCATTGGTATGCTTTGATTTAGATATCACTTTGAAACCCTTAAGATCAAATTTAATTTTGATTCATAGCTTTTTCTTTCTTTGGTTTTCTTAAATATCTGTATTGAAATCCATCTGTGTGTAGTAATGTTGTATGTAACAATGTAACATACTCTTCATTTTTACCTTTTCTTTTAGGCTAAATTCATAGGAAACGAGGGGAGTTGAGCAAATGAAAACTTCCAGGCTGGAGAGGTGTTAAAAAAAAAATTATTGCAAAATTAATTTCATAAGGTTCTCAAGAAAAAATGAGGATTAAAAAATTAAATCAATTAATACAGGGGCAGTACATAGTCCATAAATGATGTTGCACCCGTAGGGGTAAGTGGGCGTTAAAAACTATGTAACGATATATTACAGTGCAGACTTACAAAAAATACATATTTAAATGAAACAAAAATATTTGAAAGTTGCTCATTTTCAAATATAAAATACAGCTTTTAAGGGNNCGTCATTTATGGACTGCCCCACTAACTTTTTTGTTTTAGATTTGTTTAGGACAGCAACAAGCCTGTGGCCTGGCTAAGCCTCTTGAGTTGCCTAAACAAACCAGGAAAACTATCACACTAACAACATTCATAAGTTTATAAAAGTTCTAGTCTAGACAGAAGCGATGGATAAGCAAAGAGCACAAGGTTTTCAAGAAAAACTAATGAATGAACATTGAATCACAAACTACTTAGTGCAAATTAAAGAAGCCATTTTTTAATAAATGGTACTCAGAAAAGAGACAACTCTAAGGATTACTAGCCTACTATAAAACTAAACATTCTTTTGTTTTAAAAAAATGATAATTTGGGCATGATTTTTTAGACTTAACAATCAATAATTAGTTAGTAAACCAGAATCTTTTCAGGCATTTCCCACCCAACACATTAGTTAAAGTATTAAGAAAATGTGTTTTGTCTAGCATGTCCCCACTTTCAAGTGGACTGAGATCCTCCTACATAGCAATCTCTGATAGTAATAACTTTGTGTTGTTTGTATTCTTTAAACAAATTTAAATGAGCCATTTTAATGGATTAGGGCAGTGGTTCCCAACCTTTTCTTGTTTGAGGCACCCTTGGAAAGCCTTTCAAAAGTTCCTGGCACCCTTATAAGGAAATAGATATTTAATATATTGGTGCAATTTTTTCCCCGAAATTTTGGCGGCACCCTCAAAAGATCTCACGGCACCCCTTAGTGCCGCGGCACACCGGTTGGGAACCACTGGATTAGGGTCTATAACTATAATTAAGAACCAGCCGATGTATGAAAAATTAGTACATGGGATTCAAGATTCAAATTATGCAATTTTAAAACTATGTATAATTTAGAATCAAGATATTTTGACTCCAACAAAAGATGTTACCCATCTATGGCATTCATCTCCTTCAATGCACTACACGCTCCTGGAATTTCTGGCAAAGATTGGGAAAATCCATAAGCTGTATATATTTGCATTACTTTCATCTGTATTAAAATTGAGACCAAAGAAGTGGTGGTTTAAAACTTAATTAACTTTGAATGAAGGGCAAGTTCATCAAGTGACCCACTTATTCAAAGCTCTTTATGTCCAGTCCAATAATTTTTTTTTTAAATTACTGGTCTGACATTAAATTAACATGCACTACCGCGCACATAGGTTTAAATAGGTTTAAATGTTTCCTAACTTCCTTTAATTTTATTACTAACCACAATTTATATTTATATCTCAGAGTGATGTAAATAATTCAAATTGTTGGTTCTAGATTAGTTTAGGACCATGAAAAGCAAAGCTTTGCCTTTGGCTAAACTTCTTGTGGGAACCAGGAAAACCAGCACACTATCAACATTCAAAAAAAAATTATAACAGTGCAAGACTAGACTATGGATCAGCATAGGACAGAAGGAGCTTCTGTAATATATAAGATAATATGAATTAAAAATTAAACTCTGGCGCATTCCTTTTTGCATGATCACGGGGACTGTATGTTGTTACTAAAATTTAACAGTAGGCTCTGAGTAGTCTAAGTCATAGTAAGATTTAAAATCACGCACACCCAGGTCTTTTCTTAATTCAGAATATTGCTTTTCAGCAGATTCCCCAGATCTCTCTTCTAGGGGGATATATCTTTCATCTGGGTACTTTCTGCGGAATTCTTTGAGCAAATGTTGTTCAAAATCACAAATCACCATATCCATGTCAACCAGTACAACAATGGCCTCCGTAGACATCGCGACTTGTTTACACTTTTAATGTGTGCACTTTAATTCATCATTTGTTTAATAACATTCACAATAGGGAGAAACCTTTTTCTGTGAGTTGGCACATCCATTTATGCCTGGTTCAATAATTCCCGCATGGGTTGCACATCAGAAGTGCAAATTTTGCTCAAATAGATTTCTTTGGTTTGGAATTTGGAAACACTATATAAAATACGTAGTTTCGTTGCGAGGACCGTAGACAATTGAAGTTTGAAGGACATAAAGGGGATAAAGAATACAACTTAGGCTAACTAATTTACGAAGGGCTCGTGAGCCTAAAACTGAAAGGAAATACATGTGAAAAAAAAAAAGAATATCTCATACGTATCCAGTGTAAAAGATTGCCACGGGGGTAGCAAAGCCGTGCTTTAGCATACACACTACAGCCCTAACGTATTATAGGGGAAAAGGGTGTGTGTTGGCTTATTTAGATTGAAATAGGCCTCAAGCTATATGAGATAAGGGGCCTTTCATATGTCCAGATATTCTGTCAGTGCCAAATATGATTTTCGGATACCTAGAGATGGTAATTCGTAATTAACACCAAGCAATATATCCTTTGTTTTTTCTTTAAAATGATCGAACATATCCATGGAACCTTCAACGAATTCCGAACGTGAAACAAACAATTTCCTACATAGGCCTACATCCAGACTAATTTGGGAGTCTTGCAGTGATTGACCAGTTTCATGAAATTCATCCAGCAAGTAACTTCACAACCAAAAAATAATGATACTTTCAATTCAATTTCACTTTCAATTTTTTTTATTCAAAAAGTTTATGACTTGATTTTCTTGTTTCTCCGTAGTATCAATATGCAGCTGAAGCAATGCAGAAATTAACTATTATCCGATATCATCAATGTTTTTCAATATTGGGATATAAATAGGTTTTTGAGCAACATCTGCCTCGTTTGAGTGATGACAATCTTATGTAACTTTTTCTACCCAGTATAAAATCTCATCTTTACTCAGCCCAACACATTCTGTTTGTTTTGATGCTGAATAAGCTTTTTGTGGCGTGTACTACTCTGTGGTTAATAAATCCTAAAATATGTGTTGTTTCAGTCGTTGAAGTAGTTCTGTAGCGTACACGTTAATCCTGCAGGGTGCGTTTGTAGGGGTGTCCTGCTTTTCCCCATTCAGGCAAGAGCAAAGCTAGCTACGTCACTGCTATTCATGCGCGCTGGGCCGGCGTACAACACCGAGAGTCAAATCTCTGTGAAAGCAGTTGATTTAATACCGTGCAGTGGTGTAGCTAGGGGGCCGTCCATAAAGTACGTCACGCTCCAGAGGGGGGAGGGGGTGTAAGAAAGTGTGACAGGGGGAGGGGGTGTCCGGCCATGTTTGACGTCATGTGTCTATGTTAATTTTTAATTATTTTGTTAATTTAAAATATTTTTGTACGAAAGTGTGACGTACTTTGGGGGGGGGGGTGTCCGAGATTTGTGACAGGAGGGAGGGGGGGTTTAAAATGGTCAAAAATAGCGTGACGTACTTTATGGACGGCCACGGGGGCGGTCCGCCCCAGGCGTTACATGTTTAGGGGGCGACATTTGAAAAGTAAAGCAATTTCTGGCAATCACCATTTTTATTTTCAAGGGGGAAAGCCAAGATGAAAGAAACATGTTCTTAATTCTGAGACTTAATTAACGGATTCGGCAGCATTTGTTTGATTACATTTTAGTGCTTGTTATAATTAAAGTGAAACCTTTCAAAAAATTTTAATCGCTTAAAAGAGATATCGATTTGTTTGGAAAATTAAGCGGTATACGCTACAGATGGCGCTTTTATAAGAAAACTGCACACACACAAAAACCCACATCACCGCTGCTCCCAATAATATGTGCTATTAATATAACCAAGACAAATGTTGCGTGGAATTTCGACATGCAAAGACTGATGCGCTAACAAGTACCTACATGAACTTGTGGTTCAAATATTGTGTTTAACTTGCAATTAGTAATTTATATTACTGTTTCAGTTTTCAGAAAAGTATTGTAAGAAACTTTCTAAAATTAAATTTATTTTATTTTTATTGAATAAAAGAAACAGGCATAACTTGTGTTTTTCATTAAATACAGATATTCATTAAAAAATCTTTTTCACCTATACAATTAAAGTAATTTTTAAATAAATTGAATTCGTCTATTTTAAGGAAAAGTTTTAGATTTATGGCGAGAACATGAAATTATTCAAATTTTTCCGCTAATTAACACCACAACAACATAAATAATTTCCAAAAAAGACATACTCAAATATTTCAAGCGTCTTGTAAAAATTACATCTGAAGAAGTTACTAGTAAAACGAGATCAGATTCTAAAATTGCACTCAGTTCAATTCAATTTCTTTCTATGCTATCTCAATTTTTGGTAACCCGTATTTTTTAAAAATTGATACAAACCAATTTCATGAAACAAAGAGATCTACTTAAACAGAATGCTGTGATAGACAGTTGGAGATATCAACTGAACGCCGAGTTAGAAGGAGAAAAAATATGAGTAGGGAAAATTCAAAAGATGTGGCTCAATCTTTAGAGCAAGAAGGACAACGAGAAATGTTTTGTATCATTGATGGAATTATAAAAGAAAATGAAAGAGCGTGTTGGTGAGATGCATCTCTTTGCAAGAAAATATTCGCGTATAATACCATGTAGCATACTAAATGAAGAATTTAAACATAAAATAAATTTCTTTATTAACATTGATAAAGAACAGTTCAATATTGAAAGAAAATGGAGACAGGTTTTTATGGCTGTTAACAGGGCCAGTCTTAGTAATTGCTGGGCCCTATGCAGCTTAATATGCAAAAAGAATTCCGCGGGGCCCAGTTTGGGTAGGGATAAGGTAAAGGATAATAAGTGGAAATCAAGATAGATGAGGCGTATGAAAGCGCAGGGCCCATTACGGCCGCATAAGTTACAGTGGCCTAAGACCAGTCCTAGCTGTACCTACACTACAAGAAGAGGTATCACGTTCGCAAAACTGGGGCAAGGTCCCCTTGATCTATTAAAATATATTCAGCAGTATAGATTGGAAAATTATGTACCCAACATTATAATTTTGCTAAGAATTTTTTCATTAGTTGCTATCACTATCAGTGAATATAGCTGTAAAGGAGCTTCTCCAAACTGAAGTTGATTTAAAATAATTTTAATACATAATACAAAATTTTTCTCTAATGAAAGTTGGGTAAGTAGATGTATAAATTCGTTTACATATTAATATATACAATTTCTTTGTTTATAAAAAAAGTCCTATATTTTTAAATAAAAAATTAAAGTACATTAATTGGTAATGTTTTTTGGGGGTGTAAATTTGGAATATGCTTTTTTCTCCTTTGGAGGGGGTGGGGCGAAAGGGGACCTGCGATCTCAATAACTTTCTTGTTGCCTTTAAAAGGACATCTTGTATATATATAATTGTTTATTTATAGGTATCATCTTTTGCGGATTTTTTAAATTACTTTTTAAATGATGGTAAAAATGTTCTTCACCTTTACTTCGTTTCAATTACAATTATTTATTCATATTTATTAGACTATAAAAACCATCATATTATTAACTAAGTGGGCCGTCCATAAAGACGTCACGTGATTATGGATGATTTTTGCACCCGCTCCCTCATTGTTCACGTCGTCACAAAAACTTTGACCTCTTCTTCAATATTATGTCACAAAGTTCCCCCCTCCCATAAAAGCCGTATTTTCTATTTGAAAATGAACATGTTTCAAATCAATTGTGTTGTTATTTAAATATGTTTTAGTGTAAGGCTGCACTCTAATATCGTAATACACGTTAAGTCATGTAAAATGTCATTAAATAAAGTGTCGTGTATCATATAATATATTTAAGTGGAACTTTTTAAAGTTGAGCGTTTAGATGTGACGTTTGTCAGGGGTATGAGAATCACTGTGTGTCCAGACCGGTCGGGGAACTGGTAGGTGACAGTAAGGACAGAGCGAGAGGGAGGCTTTATGTAGGCCTACACAGAGGACCGGGCCGTTGTAACCGGGTCCTGTTGTGGATTAGAGTGAGCGTGCTGATGGTGAGATAGAGGTACATAGAGTACAGAGAATGAGCTGAGGGTGAGATAGAGGTACATAAACTACAGAGAGAGAGAGAAAGCCTGTACCTGGGATTATTTTGTATGTGTACGGTCAGGTAATGACCCACAGTTTCATCCACGACAATAAAGATTATATTGCATGATAAGGATTTATGTCGTTTCATTCGGTACGAGTGGACGAAAGGAGAGTGGGGCTAGAACCCCTAGAAAACGAGCCCTGACAACATTAAATGCGTGACTCCCCTCTTCCCCCCTCCCCCAAGGTGCATGACGTCATTTACGAACGGCCTTTAAAAGGGCGGCAATTTAGAGACCGCCCCGGGCGTCAAAGTTTCTAGCTACGCCACTGATCCCGTGGCTAAGGGTGCCCCTGTGTCCACCCATTTCCGAATGAGTATCTGAAATCTGAATATACAAAAGGTGGGGAAACGCAGTTGGTTTGGCATTGTGCTACATAATCCCCACAAGCCGTTGCCTATGTCATAGGCTATGGCCTTGAATCATGAATGTTGCGTCACTTGCCTCTCAGTCTGTGCGGTCTATAAGAATGTGGCACGTCAAGAATCTTCTGAACAGAAGGAGCGTCTGTATTGTTCTTTTTTTAAATGCTTTGAGGGATGAGTGTAAATAAATTAATTTGGCGCAGATGGCTGATCAATTGTCTTTACGAACTATTGTCGGAAATAATTAATAATTAAATCCAAATAGTAATAGCTTTAAAAAGAGAGAATAACTCAACTCGTACATTAAAATTACTTCCCCTTTGACATAAACACAATTAACTTAAAATCTATTGACTTTCAATAGGGGGCGGCGTGTAAAGGTGGCCCTAGATTTCAGCCCCGATCAAGATAAATGTAATTGCTTTCAAAAACTTATTTGTACAACACAAAGATCAACTTAGCTGCACTGAAGCGCACCTTTCAATCTCGACTGCTGAAAGCCATGGGTTTGAGGTGCTTGCCAGAGACACCGTGTGAACCCTAATGACGGCCAACTGCAACCATCATCCCCTTTGATGGGACCAGATTTCATATGGCCAGTTGTCTCAGGTCGCATTGATGTGATGCGTTTAAGTATTTTATCTTAATATGTTTGCTGCGTGGGACCGATGGGCTAACTCAGCCATACAAAACACTTTGTAAGCCATCATTGAAGTTTAAAAAAAAAACCAAGAATGGGGATAGTTGCAATTAGTGATTGATATCTATGTTGTTAAATGTGTGCTTTATCCATGTTAAAATCAACACCTAATTGTGGAGGGTGTGTGAATGAAACATGTAATAAACAATGAGGGAACAGAACTAATTAAGACAAAAATAACAAACAATATAAAAATGATAATAAAAGCGTAAATTTTATTTTTGCACTTAAGCCTAAAATTGTTGAAAAAGACAACAGGTCAAATCCATACTGTAATATACCTAAGCATAAGATGTGAAGAAATATGCGCCTAACATTGGGCAGCCATCACAATGTCTTGTACAAGGGTTTATGGAGTATTCCCAAACATACTTTATTAATCCACCCTATTATTTCTGTTTACTATATTACATGCATGTATTATGTGTACAGGCATGGCCAAGTCAATTTATGAAGAAAATAAACAGAACATTATAAAATCATAATGCTAAAGATATGGAGTCAATAAAAAAAGATAAACATAAAATTATATGGGTATATGTTCATTAGTGGGGGGGGGGGCTTTCAAGCAGCATATGAAGCATGCATCTACAAGTTTCCCAACGCATAATAGAAACTTATATAGTCTCATTGCACCATTTCTATTTACAACACTTTCAAAATCTAATTGCTAACAGACCTCCACAGACGTCGTAAAAAGATTGGAACTTCAAACTCAATATAAGATTTGTAAAGTAAACTTAGTAGGAAGGTAGTAGATGTTTGTGCTGATCAAGGATGAGATGCTTCCAACTGCCATCGCACCAGTTGTTCAATCTTTTCTTGTTCGTGCTGCACTTTGCATTGTGACAGGCTGAGAACACAATGTGCTCCCATTTCGGAGATTTGATGCAACCTAGGAGAGAGGAATGTAATATGTGTTCAGTTGGTATTTATTATCACAAGGAAATGACAATTTTAGGACCATTTCTGATTCCTTTAAAACAAATAAGAAAATTACTTTCACTGCAAAGATCCAACACATGAACTAAGACATTGTACACCTTTTAGGTAACTTATCCAGTGTGGCATAAACAAAATCTCTCACTATGTTAGCTATTGCTGTAAAGGAAAGTAAAAAAAATCAGGATAAAAGTTATCATTACCTCCCAAACTAAGAATTGAAAAAAATCAAACACTGAACCATTTAAGCTTTACACACAATTTAATTTTCAGAAATATCTAAAATCTGTCAATAAATTATTTTATTTTAAATGCGTGCTTGCTAATGTCATATAAGTCATAGAATAGGCTTAAAAATACTTAAAATTATAAAGACTCTCCTTTCTCAGAAACTTTCAGGCTTTTGCCTTAATCACCAGCACTGAACCCAATGGCCACTACTGCTCCTGTTAATCAAGAAGTGGGTTTAGCTCATAAGATTCCTGACAGATTGGGCAGTTGAATAAAGGTGTGGAAAAAATGTCTCTCATCCATCCCCATCCTTTTATCATATAAATTATCTGAACAAGTGTTAATCCCATCATGAGAAAGCAAGAAGAATTTTCTCAGTACCTTTCCCTTTGGACGCACAATTCTGTAAGCAGGCCAAGAAAATATGCAAATATCTCCTGATTATAAAATAAAAAAATGTCCTTCACACTACACCTGTATGTTATAGTTATAGATTAATTAAATTATAGTCATAGCCTACGATACCAAAATATTTTTTTTAAAAAATTCCATTAATTATGATATATGACTAACTGAGCCCTCTCCAAACAGTTTGTGGCAAAGATAAGTCATTCTAAAAATCAAGAACAGTCTGACCCGGTTATGTTGACGGCCTAGGGGTTTGCCGAAAAGCGTCGAGATAAACGACAACCAATACGATGGCAAATTATTAACATGTGTTTGAAATTTCCTTATGTACATGATGTGCGTTAGTAAATGAGAATGTACATGCACGCGTTTTTAGAGTTTTTTTTTTTTAAAAAATACAACTGTTTTGCCGTTATTTGTTTGACAAAGCGATCGGCAACAATAAAAAGCATATGTGCAACAACACTTCATCCGTTTAATCCGGACCAGTTAACCTTAACTTCATTTAGTCGGTATATTAGCTTATTACCCACAGTTAATTTTCTGTTGTGTTACGACAGATTACCAGAGCCAACACGAGAGCGATCGTGACATCAAAGCGTTTTCTTAATTAATAGTAATATTCGGATATATAAAAAAATATAAAAATACACGTCACCACTGTTAGTGGAGTTCGCTAGTGCATGATTTTTAATTTTTAAAAGTATTGCTTAGTAAGCGAAGCATAGTACTAGAAGTAACACAACACAGAGAGCTGAACGCAAGCTTGCTGTGACGTCACCAGCAGACCTCGTGAAGTGGTTCTAAAAAAATTAAGGGAAAATACGGACCGGACAGTAAAACAGGATTTTCTTTTAAAGATTAACCGACACACTGACTTGACAACAATTGATCACCGAGATAACCGACGTTAAGTGGCAAATTTGGCCGTCTTTAGTACTTGAGATATTAAGGTTCGGCGACATAACTGATGAGGAAATGCTTAGACAAAGAGAGAATTTCACGGTTCCATTTCTAAAGTGTCGACATAATAGGGTTGGCGAGATAACCGAGGTCGAGATAAGTCGGTCCAACTATAATTTATAGGTATGTCTCTTTCAGGCCTAACTTATGTTTTAAAAAAAAGATATTTTTTGTCAACACACACTTTTCACGTAAGGATGTAAGCTAATGCCTAATAAGTATATTACTGTGCTGAAAAAATAGCAAAAGCTCAACACTCCTTGTACAATTGTAAACCCAGCCAAATACTAAAAGATTTTTTTTTAAACACAGGGAATGAAAAAAACAACACTTTCTTAAGTGAATTTTAAAAATTCATTTGTGAGTTAGTGTTATAATTTTAAAAATATATATTTATGAAATTGTTTTAATTTTAAGCAAAGGATTTGGGATAAAAATGCATTTCCTTAAAAATTACCAAACAGATGGGAGTCTTTGAAAAAAAGACATTAAATATTAAGTTTAAATTAAAATAAGAAAATTGGACTAACTAATAACTTTATTGTCAGAAAATGAATTGCAATTGCATGTAAATGTAAACTTTTTTATCCAGGGGCTACAGAAATAGCAGGAAAATCAATCCTCTGTGCTACATCAAACTATCTCTTATAGAATTGTTTGCTAAATCCATAATGTATATGAGACCATGTCAATTTCACTTTCCTTCATAATTTCAGTGCTGCTAAAACTTTTAACGTGATCAAATTCATGTTAAAATTTTTAAAAATTGGTTTGACTTTTTCAGGAAACTGTACCTTTGAGCTATAGTATCCAAAGTAAGATTGGGCAAGTGGGATATGACAGAAATATTTCACAAATTGCAAGAATGACATGCTTTCTTCAAAAATCTTGTATAGATTTTTAATTGGTAAGCAAACAGACAGTACATTCTAATTCAATTTGTCCAAAAAAATACAACAACTTCAATGAACTATTAAAAAAAAGATTTGTAAATAGTAAATACCTTTAAAAGAAATTCTGTCATCTATCAGCACGTGACCTGTCAGCAAGGTTGTATCTTTGAGAAAAATAACTTTATCCAACCACTCCAGGCCCAGGTGCTCTTCTACCCATCGGCACTAGAAGGAAAAACACAGTTCATTAATAATAGAAAGGGATGCAAGCTTCAGACATGAGGTAAACTAAAACTAATTGAATGAATCCTTGTTACTAGGGGCAAATTTAACATAAAACACAGTGACGTCACACATGACTTGATCCCCTCCTCCCTGTCAAAAACTTTCTTACACCCCCATCCACCTCTGGAGCGTGACGTACTTTATGGATGTCCCCTTAATCTAAAACTTGCTGAGCTCTAGGATGGAAAAAGATCGAGTCAAACAAATGTTTAAGGGAAATTGTTGAAATGCCTTTCATTGGGTAGCTATTAAGCCCATTGTTAAAAACAACTCCACATCTCATTAAATGTGTTCCAAGGAAGGTGTTTCTCACCTACTGTAGTGTAGCTAGAGATATATAGAGAACATTTTTCAATTATTTCTTGGGGTGGGATTAGATAAGATCAATTACTGATATCTGGCTGGTAGAAAACACATAAATCTGGTCCCATTGTGAAGAAAATGTTGGCAAAGTTCTAGTACTGACTTTCCATAGTACGGCCCGCCTAACAAACCTGACACCAGAACAAAAGAAATGCTATGCTCAGTACAAGGAACGACTCCTGGCTGAGAACAGAAGTAGCTTTCATCCACTTTTTTTTTTGTTTTGCATTGGTAAGAGAGACATGGTTTCTGTTCAGTTAAAACAAACACTCCTTGGTTTTTAATTTACTCACTTTTAGAAAATTTTACTGAAAAGAATGTGGTCCAATTCTTATAGTCAATAGTTGCACACAACTCTTATCTTAGATATACAGGCGCTCCTTCTATGCAGAAGATAATTGCGTCCACAGACCATGAGAGACGATCTGTTGGCAAGTGATGCAGTGGTCACAGGCCACGGCTATAGGGGTTCCACGCATTACCCCAGCCGCCTAACTATTGTCTAGTTAGGTACCCATTCGGAGCTGGGTGACTCGGGGACTCCTCAGGCCCCAAGAACAAATCCTCACCTTCGTGTGGATTCGAACTCATGACCATCGGTATGACAGTCGAGAGCGCTACCTCTCGACCACCACGTCCCAACTCTACACCAAAAAACACTGCATATCAAAATTAAACAAAAGGCTTACATGTCCAAACCTTTATTTTCATTTAATCTAACCTTCTCCTTAAGACTATGTTCATACGGAGTGACTGGGCTTGAATAGATGAAAATTTGGACTCTGAAATTACGGAATATAAATTTTTTGCTTATATTAAAATTGTGCAATTTTATTACTTATTGTAGCAGTAAGAAGCAATAGTAAGACACAAAAAATGGGCTTTTTAAATACAAGAAACCTGGCGTTTAAAGCACACATTAAAATGATATTAAATGTACAATGAATGCACATTGGCAGCAAAGGCTTAATTTGCGGTGAAGGGAATGTAGATAAACAAAAACCTATTTAAATTTATGGTATGCGACTTCCATATGAACATTATTTTGTACTTATACCTATAAGAACAACAGAAAAAAACTTCAAGCCCTGTATAGTTTTGTCTACCATGATATGTATCACATTTAATTCAAAATGTGTAACAATTATTATACTCAGCTTAATTATTTCCTACTCACTACACATAGTTGCCTTTAAGGAAGCCAGCATATTATAATGTAGCACATATTATATTTTGAAGCGTCTATTAGCAACACAACATCAAATTAATTTGTTTGTCAAGTTTAGTATAAAAATTTGATACATAGATTGATTCTTTGTATTATTTGTAGTAAACAATAAAAATCTTTACGTTGAAAAGATATACATGTCTCAAGTTAGGGCTCTGCCTTTAAATACAACACAAAGACAATCTAATACAACCCTCGGATAGAAATATGTATACAAACACTTTTCTTATTCCATTCTCATTCTTCCCATCTGAAATTTGCAGCGGAATAATTTGTCAGGAAAAACAAACACATTTTCAACACTTAAAACTCTTATAAATGCACAACTATACATAAACCATGGATAAACGTAGAACGCATTAATCTTTTTTTATAGATGGAGCACTGTAATAGATATGATAATAGATATTGAAAACAGAAAAAATACTTTGAAAATAAAGTATACCCCTTTATTTTTCTCATCTCTTTAAGTGCATCACAGGCCCCAGGAACTTCTGGTAAGTCACGTAAAAATCCACTGGCACAATGTATATTGTGAATCTTTTCCTAAATAAAAAAAATGGAACATTTTTCTCATGTTTAAAATAAAAAACAATATAATATTGAAATCTTTAAGGCACATCTCAATTGTTCATATTGTGATTGCTTCTTAAAGTGACTTTCAAACTGAATTACAGAATAAATAATTTTGAGAATCTGACTGTCTGTATCAATAATTAAAAGTTTTCAATAAGAAATTGTTTTATTGTTGAAGATTTTGGTTTTTCATTTAGTTTTAGAATTATTTGATTATTTATTAGATATATAATTCATTAGAGTCTCTCAGAATTTCACGAAATTTCAGTATTAATTAATTAATATAGAATAAACAGGGATTAAAATAGTGCAGAGACAACTTTTTCATTCTCTCTGATACCTTCTCGTGTGTAAAATAATTAAATTCCACTCTTTTAAAATGTATACATTGGCATCTTAAAATAAAAATTATTACTAAATGATAAATAGCTCCGTGCCCTTAAAACTGTATTTTATTTTAAAATACCTTAAACATTTTAAAAAAAAACATATTGTAAGGTAGACATTTTCAGATGCAGGTCATAGTGATGAGAACAATGCTGTGTGCCTAAGACTTAAGTGTGGTGTGTATAAAGGTTATGATGAACAATGGGTTTGCTTTGACTTGTGTGACATTTGGTACTATGTTAAATGCACAGATATCTTGGAAGGGGCTTATAAAAAAAAACATTGAAAATATTGAAAATGTGAAATGGACCTGGATTGGCCTATGCACATAGCCAGTGTACAAATATTTGCCTTTATAGCCTACATATTGGAGCTTATTTTTAATAATTATTTTTTATTCAATTTCATTCTCAAACTCAATCATTATCATGGATAGTTATAATAATAATAATATAATTAGTAACAGTAATATAACTTTTTAGCCTTTCCTCACTGAACTGCAGCAGTCATAGCACTGTAGTAGTATGAATATGATTTCAAAATTTTGCTTATCAAACTCTTCCCGTATTATAATGTTGTCGGGTACTAGTGTTTCTTTGAAGGTTTGGATGTGTTACTGTTCGATTATTTAAGAGACCACCATCCCCTTTTTAGTTTAGCCTTTTTCCTTTTAATTTTAATAATTTAAAAAAAACCCCAACAAACTATCACCTAATCATAATTTATAATCACTAATCAAGCGTTTGGGCAATCTAAATACAAAATAATTAGGATGAACAATAACCATTTTTAGCGCATTTTCGAGAAGTCGAATGCGCTCCGCTATTGCACCCGTCTTGTCCGTCCGTCCGTCTGTCATCACCTTTGATCTCAGCATCCATAAGTCCTAGACCCATGAGGTATATATGTATTTTGTATGTCCTGACCTGCCATTTGTGCATCAACACTCAGTTACTCGATCCGTTAAAAAACCCCGTTAAAACTACCAAAAAATATTTCGAATCGAGAGGTAACACTAGCGCAGGGAACGGCCGCCATTGCCGGAAGTCGAATACATAGTATTTCAAGCATTCAAGAGTGGTGCGAAGGCGTGCAAAAGAATTAGTTTGTTTTTTTGTTTGTTTTTTTTGTTGACGTCATTAGAATGTGTGTAAAAGTTTAGAGAGTTTTACGTCATCATTTGTGGTGACTTGTAGTTAGATTAAAGAGAAAATAAATTTTGTTAAAATGTAAAGAAATGACTTTTAAATAAAAAAAATGTCAGGTATATTCATTACACAAGAAAATTCATAAAAATATGTCTAAAATCTAAACACAATTACTGATAACTACATAATGCTGATATCTAACATAAGTACTGATACATAATACGAAAATGCGCTAACACGCCCTGAGTTCCAAAAGGGACCAGGCTTAACATGATTTTTTTTAGTTACGTACACCCAAGTCTGGTCTGAGCTCTGAGTATTGTTTTCTAACATTTAAACCTTTTCTTTGATCAAGCGGGACGTATGGTTCTTTTGGGTATGTTCTTCGAAATGCTTTTAATAGACCTTGTTCCAAATCACACAAAACGTTATCCATGTCGATTAAAACCCTTAATGTTTGAGGTGAAGATTGGGAATTTTTATCAACTATTGTAGATGATTTCGGTCGACTTATGCTAGATGCGGAAGGGTTAGTGACAGTATATATTGTCGCCATTATTTATAGCAAGATGTATAAAGCTGTCATATGAATAATATAATATGATTAAACAAAGTTTGGGAACGAACATTTACTAATGAGCAATGCCAGGTACAAAGTGAGTAGTCAATTAAAATAAATACGAGAAAGCCAAAAGATCCCTAAACGTTTTGAAAAATATAAAAAAAAGTAAAAAGATTAGCAATTGTTCTTGAATATCAATACGAATTCTAAAATTTATGAAATATAATACAATTATAGGAACATTGGAAAAAGTTACTCTTAATTTGCAGAGTTTCAAATTTCATACCTTCATAAAGGATTGGCATATTATAATTTATATTTACTTTGTATGTAGACTATTTTCATTGTAGATTACAGTCAGATTAGTACATTGTTTCCAGTGCAAGCTTAAATGAAATAATTTCTTTGTTAGCATCGATAAAAAAATCAATTTCAACAAAGAAAAAATAATAATTTGCTGATATTGAGATTTAGTGAGCTTTAAACAAAACACAAATAAAATAAGTTTAAAAAAAGTAATAAATAATAAATTTGAATGAGTGAAACAATGAAAACCAAACAATGGATGATCACTGTGGTTTTTATCGTTTGTGAAGTTTGTGTCCAAAAAGGACTGTTACTGTAATTGTAGTAAATCATACATTTTAAATAAATTAAATTAATCCAAAATTAAATATTTCTTGATTTATGTTTTCATTCTAGCTTTAGTAATGCAATTACATTATAATTTATAAATATATATTGATGTAATATATTGGCTAAATTTTAAAGAGGAGATACAAAAAAAAAAATATTTTTTAAACCCCACAAGCAAATGATTCAATTTCAACTTATTAGTTGACAAGATGGCGTCTTCACTGGAGCACTATGTTAATATGGTACAAACAATGTCATCTACAGGTAATTGAATGAAACACTCTAATTTAAGTCCATTTGGCTAAATCCGACTTTCAGTTCCCCAAAGGTGGTAATCCTGCAGTTTTTACACGTATATCACAGTGACATTTAAGAATGTTCTTGAAAACTAAACTTACGTCTTTAACTTTAATACTTGACTTATTAATAATATAGTCTTTAATTTTAATTTATTAAATTAAATAGAGTCTAGACTAATACTAATGACTAATAGACCTATTAGTTATTAGTCATATTTATAATAATTTATGTGTTGTATTTTAGTTAATTTTAGCTATTACAACACTTTTTTGTAATTTTATTAGGCCATTTAGTCATTTAGTAGGCACTTGGGTATCGACCGGATATTCCCGAAAAATTGGTATCGTAATTTCGTTGTCAAAATGGCGACCTCCACTTTTTAATTTATTGAGTGTATCGTTTTTTCAATGTTTATAGTCGATTATTGGCGCCGTAATAAATTCAACATCCGCCCATTCATTAAGGCAGACATCTTGCCTGTTTCATTTAAAAAAAAATCGAATTTTTTCCCCAAGGTTTTAACCTTGATATTGAAGGTTAATGGTAGCTCCTGTTCACCCATTAATAACTTTTTATTTAAAAATGCGGGTCATGTAATTCTTATGAGGGTATAAATTCATTATGTGAAGAAAAACATATCCAAATTTGAAGAATGTAGGCCATATATTTATTGAGGAAGCACTTAAACAAAATGGCCACCTCCATTGTTTACAAATTTTTTAGCACATGCTTTGGAAAACTACCTATTACCGATAACGACGGCAGTGATTTTAAGTGTATATATTGCCACATTAAGGGTATTATAGTGGATTATTGATTGGAATTCATTATATTAGTTTAAAACTTTATAAATTTAATAGCATAATCAATTAATTTGTCTACTTAAGTATATTTTTAACTATAATTATAATACCAATATGAACTAATATTATTATTTTTTATCAAATTTAAGTAGGATATTATTTATTAAGATTTTTTAGACTTAATATATTTATAAATTAATATATTAACTTATTGGGCCTTATTCACTAATCAGTTTAGTAGCTTT
>MUZC01000664.1:86817-118125 GCA_002072015.1 Radix auricularia | reverse complement strand
AATTAAAAATGTTGAGTCAGCATGTTTTTACATTTTTATAAGAGAAATATAGTCGTATAAAATATTTTTTTTTCATGTATTATCTTTAAATAAATTTATTTTTTGAGGTTGTATATTATAAAACTCATATCAAGTTATATTCCCTGCAAATATTATAATTTTATATAAGTTTACAGTCAAATCATTCGCGTTTGAAAAAAAGCTTAAAAAAGGGCACACAATGTGGAGGAAAACTCAATGTTAAAAAAAGTGATTGTGAGGTCTTACAAAAAAATTCATAACTTTTGAACCACTTGAGCTAGAACGTTCATCTTTATATTTTTGTTAATCATTTACTGTGGTCTACACATCTATGATATTTTTATATTTAAAAAAAAATTTTGAAATTTTTACCCAAGTGCCTACATTTAGTATTTAGGCCTATTTATTTCTAAAGTCTAAAGTCTGATGCTTTTTTCAGCTTTTAAAGCTACTTAACTTAATCGTAGAAGGATACATCAATTTTGTTTATTTAGCATCCTACTTGCCGGATTGAGTCACAGTATCAGTAAGTAAAAGTAAGATGCCAAATGAAATATCCTCACTTAAATACAATTGAAATATAAATCAAGCATCTAGTAAGACTAGTAATGAATGAAAAAATGAAATTGTAGGCACTTGGGTATCGACCGGATATTCCCGAAAAATTGCTATCGTAATTTTGTTGTCAAAATGGCGACCTCCACTTTTTAATTTATTGAGTGTATCCTTTTTTCAATGTTTATAGTCGATTATTGGCGCCGTAATAAATTCAACATCCGCCCATTCATTTAAAAAAAAATCGAATTTTTTCCCCAAGGTTTTAACCTTGAAAATTGAAGGTTAATGGTAGCTCCTGTTCACCCATTAATAACTTTTTATTTAAAAATGCGGTTCATGTAATTCTTATGAGGTTATAAATTCATTATGTGAAGAAAAACATATCCAAATTTGAAGAATGTAGGCCGTATATTTATTGAGGAAGCACTTAATGAAAATGGCCACCTCCATTGTTTACAAACTTTTTAACACATGTTTTGGAAAACTACCTATTACCGATAATGACGGCAGTGATTTTAAGTGCATATATTATATATTATATATTGCCACATTAAGGATATTATAGTGGATTATAATAAATTTAATAGCATAATCAATTAATTTGTCTACTTAAGTATATTTTAACTATAATTATAATACCACTATGAACTAATATTATTATTTTTTATCAAATTCAAGTAGGATATTATTTATTAAGATTTTTTAGACTTAATATACTTATAAATTAATATATTAACTTATTCATATTCACTAATCAGTTTAGTAGCTTTAGGCCTTCTGTTAGGCCTTATAAGTTATAAGTATTGCTGTATATATTAATATTAATATACTGATTTAATTAGAAATATTTGTCTATATCATGGAGTCTAAAGTGATTATTAAATTTGACAAAACTAGAAAGTAAAGCCTGCTAAATTATTTAAATTTTAAGTTAATGAAAGATTCAAATTGATTATTTCTGATTATGCATTTTTAGTTTTAAAGATTTTTTTGGCTCTCTATTATTTGTTGTAATTATTTATACGATGTTGATCATTTTTCAATGGGTTATTATTTAAAATGAAAAAGGCACTTACCTTTAATAATGAAATATCCAGTAATTACACACATCACAATATTGCACAATACTCCTTAGAATTCACAAAGAAAATAACACATCTTCTGGCTCATTAACTTTATTGCATAGATACACCAGATTTAACTAATACTAATATTACTATAAAAAAAACATCCTGTTATTAAGTTTTACTTACCCGTATGTTTAATAATTTGTAACACAACACTGATTAACAAAATGAAGCTATTATAATCATAATTTTAATTTAAAAAATAAAAGACATTGTAAATNATTAAGATGAGAAATAAAGTATATAGAAAAAGGGAAGTTAAAAAAGTGTAATCAGCAATTTCAATTAAACGAATCAATAATTCCCTGCATTATTGTTTATACAAATTTTTTTCATGATACAGTTACAAAGGAAAGCTTAATATTCTTATGAAAAATATATTTATTATTCTTATTATTTATTATAATTTATTTTATTTTATAAAGTGTATTATACATTTTTTAAATTAAAAATGTTGAGTCAGCATGTTTTTACATTTTTTTATAAGAGATATATAGTCGTATAAAATATTTTTTTTCATGTATTATCTTTAAATAAATTTATTTTTTGTATATTATAAATCTCATATCAAGTTATATTCCCTGCAAATATTACAATTTTATATAAAATTACAGTCAAATCATTCGCGTTTGAAAAAAAGCTTAAAAAGGGGCACACAATGTGGAGGAAAACTCCATGTTAAAAAAAGTGATTGTGAGGTCTTACAAAAAAATTCATAACTTTTGAACCACTTGAGCTAGAACGTTCATCTTTATATTTTTGTTAATCATTTACTGTGGTCTACACATCTATGACATATTTATATTTTTTTTAAAAAATTGAAATTTTCACCCAAGTGCCTAGAAATTGTCTTTAAATCGGTAATCCTGCAGTTTTTACATGTATATTATTTCACGGTGAAATTTCTTTTTTTCTTGAGACTTCCGATTTAATTTTATTAAATACATTAATATATGTTGTATTTTAGCTATTACAACGCTAATTTGTAATTTGAGTAAATAATCGTTGTACGGATCAGGGCGAAATAAGGTCTTTTCCGGCCACCATCTTTGGTTGCTATGCAAGTCCCAACTGAGGGGAAAAAAATCACGAAAAATACACGTTATAAATAATTCTCGAGTTATATCCTTCCGAAATATCACTAGAAAAACACTTAAATCAGCTTCTTCACAAATAAAAATCACAAATAAATTTCCAATGCGATGGTAGCGCAAATCGGAAAAAGAGCGAGTCTTCAAATTCGCGCGCTTATTGATTATTGCATCACTCGCTATGTCCGCAGTTTCGTATTCGATGATTCGTATCTAATGATTATAAGGGGAAGCGTTCCCCCTCCCCTTAGACCCCTCCCCCGTTTCTTTTTTTTTCTTTTGGGGAGGGAGTGGCCTCCCCAAACCCCACCCCGTTGTTATTTTATTATTTATTTCAAATTTTAAGGGGAGGCGTTCCCCCTCCCCTTAGACCCCTCCCCCGGTGAGGGAGACAACCGAGGAAATAGAACAACAAAGGGAGTTAACAAAAACATAGCAAACGTACATTCCTTGATGCTACGAACTTTCCGGCCGCCATCTCGGATCCGTACAACGATAATTAGCCGTAATTTGTATTAATTTCTAAAGCATTTTTTGGCTCTCTATAATACATAATCCGGTCACAATAAGTCCATTTTGTTTACCAGGACCCGGCTTGCCAGATGTTTTTTACCCATGCTAATGTATTGTTCATCTTTGTTATCTTAGAATATAAATAAATATTTTATAGACAATTCATTTTTTAATTCGTTACTAGATGTTTGATTTTTATTACTTTTTTTTTTAATGAGAAAATTTCATTTGGCATCTTACCGTGATAATCCGGCTAGTAGGATGCTAGATAAGCAAAATGGATGTATCTTACTCCAATTATGTAGCTTCTAAGGCTGAAAAAAACCTTAGAAATGAATACAAATTACAAATTAGCGTTTTAATAGCTAAAATTAAACATATAATAATGTATTTAATAAATTAAAAACGTAAGTTCTCAAGATAAAATTGAATTTCGTTGTGAAATAATATACGTGTATCAAATGCAGGATTACCAAATCATTTATTTATCATTTAAGAACATAACAAAGATGAAAATTACTTTGGCTGAATCCGATTATACGTTCCCAAATGGATTACATAGCAATTAATTCTGCGTTCTCTTCCTCTTCTTCTTCTTCTTCGTTCTCAATATTGTATATTGATTTGCGTGCCATGAGTTTTGCGCCAATTGGCCCGTAGTCTATGACTTCAGCCTGCTGTATTTTCTGGATTTGCTTCCATAGCCTTTGGTCAGCCAAGACCATCTGCAAGGCAGCAGTTGTTTTTTTTGGCAAGTGATGCAGCGTTCACATACAACGGCTAAGGGTTCCATGCATTGCCCCGCCGCTTTTCACCCATTTGGAGCTGGGTGGAACTCGGGGACGCCCTAGGCCCCGGGAACAAATCCTTGGCTTCCCATGGATTCGAACTCATGACCATCGGAACGCCAGTCGAGCGCGCTTGCCACTCGACCACCACGCCCCCCCCTTCTCTTCCATTTCCAATGTTTTTTTTGGTTTAGATTTAGAATTTTTATTTGTTAATTTAGGGTTTGGGTTAGGTTTAGTTTTAGAATTTTAATTGTTGAATTTTCCAATTTCTTTTGGTACGCAGCATATCAACAAAGATGGCGGCCATGTTGAGTGGGAATGTTAAGTCGGATTTAACCAATACTTGAAAAAAAATCTGCAATTCAGTAAATTTATTCTAGTGTGGGTCAAAAGTAAATATCATCTGGCAAGCCAGGCCCTAGACGCCCTAGTTAAAAAATATAGATGTATTGTAACCTCTTTATGTATAATAGAGAGCCAAAAAATGCTTTGGAAATTAACTCTTAAAGTCGCATAAAGCTTTTCAATAAACTTCCGCCTCATTCCCGTAAGGATTTCCCTTATTATGATCAAATTGCTATGAAATTAAAAAATTTGCTAAAAATCCATTTATAATAATATTGTCATACTGACTTCATTTTTTAGGCTAAGACTGGTTATTTTACGCATCTAAAAGACCGTACTGAGTTTAAAACAATATTTACCTGTAGTTAAGAACTATTATTTTAGTATTAAAGTATAGCGAAAACGTATCTTTGAAAAAAATATTTAAAAAACTACCAAAAACATCGCAAATTGAGCGATAACACTAGCGCGGGCAACGGCCGCCATTGCTGGAAGTCGAATACATCATTTTTCAAGCAATGAAGAGTTTTTCCTTTCCGAGATCTCATTTCTAACAAGAGTGGTATCTAAGGACGCATTAGGACGCTTTAAAGATAGCGGGCGGAGACGCATAATAATGCTTGGCGACTTTAAGAATTAATACAAATTACTAATTAGCGATGTAATAGCTGAAATATAACATATAATAATTTATTTAATAATTTAAAATCGTAAGTTTTCATGAGAGAAATAAATTTCACTGTGAAATAATATACATGTAAAAACTGCAGGATTACCCAAAGGACTTAAATCACAATTAACTCTGTGTTTTCTTCCTTTGTTATTTAGGTTAAGTTTTAGAATTTTTATTGGTTAACTTATGGTTGCCTGGCTAGTGATACTCAGTGATAGTGTTACGACATGTCATAACGCTAGCAACATTGAACATCCCGTCGAAGGGTCTGCTGTATGACATGTCGTAGCAGCAGTTTCCTGGCTAGTGGTACAACATGTCGTAACGCTAGCAACATCTTAAAGTATACTGTAATCCTTCAGTTTCTAAATTTATATTATTTCACAGCAAACTTTAATTTCTCTTGAGAACTTAACGTTTTTAATTTATTAAATGCTTTAAAATAATTTTCTGTCAAATATTTATTGATCTTATAAGAACAATAAAATAGATGAATGCTTTCTGCATAATTTTTTTACACAAAATTCTTTGGTATTTAAATTTATTTCAGCATGGGTAAAAAATCTGGCTAGCAAGATGCTAATTTAACAAAATGAATTTATTTTACTCGGAATTATGTATTGTCAAGAGCAGAAAAAATGCCTTAGAAATTATAATTTTTAAAAATCCTAATACGGTCATCCATTTGACTGAGACTATCCTTTAAATTTAACCTGTTGGTAGGTTGTTGGGACACCATCGTGAACTGTTCACTATTTCACGCCATTTGTCCTGGTCCTGTGCTGCCTTTTTGAAGTCGATGAATGACAGGCTGGTCCACTCTTTAATGTCGTCTTCCCATCTTTTCTTTTGTCTGCCTCCTTTTCTCCCTTCTTGGACTTTGCATTGCATTTAAGTCTTTGCGAGACCTCCAGATCTTGCCACATGTCCATACCATCGATCAATGGATTGACACATCATAAGCATGGTATCCCATCTCTAAAACATTAAAGTTTAATATTAATACACTTTATTATTTTTTTGCAGGGAACTTTACACAGCTGTGTGACTTTATCAATAAGAGCAGTGATATGCTTGCAAAAAATGCATCTCATCTTGATAATGTGTATGCTACATTGGACATACAGCAAACATCACTTGGAATATTAGGAATTTTGTAATGCAATCCTTATTTAAATTAAAAATTTTATTTTGACTACCTTTCTTACTGTCCTTTTTTTTCCATTAGAAAATTATTAAAATTAAAAGATATGAGCATTAACATTTTTTAAAATCAGTTTTGTTAATGTTTTTTATAGAAAATTATAAATTAATAATTGAAATTGTTAAAAAATTGACATACATATTTTTAAAAAAAAATAACTGTATTTTCACGCATATTTTCTCTGCAAACGCAGATAACTTTCCCTCGCATATACCCCACTGAAATTTTAGATCCTGTAAAAAAAATTGTGGTATAACCCGCCCATGCTTATACTTTGCACAATCTATTTTTATATTCCTGTTTTGCAAGTAATAGTGATGATGCATTATTCAGTTAAAAAAAATTCAGATACCCCGCCCATGGAGATACCCCGGTTGGGGGGGGGGGGGAGAAATCTGTTATGACCCGAGGGGAATATGCATAAAATATCTAAAATAAATAAAGTTGGTTTAGGTTTAAATTGGTCCAAAATTAACTTATTTTTGTTTTAAGCTCAAATGAGTTTAACAAAATAAGATCAATGAATTCTTCGTTGTTAATATTTTTGTAATTTTGCCTTAACATTGTTTAAACTAGAAATGTTTTAGCTCTTGATTATTTCACCTAGTGGTTGGTTTTACTTCAAATAACAATATTATGTTGAATAATTATATCAATGCAGATTTTAAAATTATTTTCATTTTCTTGATGTTCAAGTTTTATTAAAATTTGTGCAGATGTGTGAAATATAGTTTGCCCAACATCCCTGACCTTGAAACTACCCTGATCCAGACCACAGAGTTTCTTGCAAAGTGCAATGGTGAACATGTTCGATATGCCACAGATAATTGTAAGTCTTATTAAACAAATCCTTGCAAAGAAATGTATATACTTAAATTTTATTAATTTTAAAGTAAAGAAGAAAAAATTGTTGTAATTAAATTTAGACATTACCATTTACGTAGTTTTACAATATCTGTTGAATTTCAACAAATCAAAAGTGTGTGGGTTAATGTTATTTTATTTCTTTGTGCATTGATTTTAATTATAGTCTTAGAAGATTTTTCAAGGATCCTTTCATTTTTCAACTCCTCTACTTCCACCCATCCTTTTTAAAGGTAGTTATTAAACTTAAGTGCCCTCTAATATCAGAGGCCTGCAAGACATATTGTATAATTCATGATGCGAAAATTTTAATGTGGTTATGTTTTTCAAATCATTACACAGGTCCTATGTTTCATAATTTTTTCAACTTGTGGGTAACAATTTTAGGTATAGCTATTTTATTTTATAAATTAATTTTTTTTATATTGTTAAGTATTAAAAATGTTTTATCTGTGATGAATTCAGATGCTGAACTCTGTCATAAATTTGCTCAGGCTCTAGTTGAAAGAAAAATGGTAAGAATTGCAAGAGTACACAAATTCGAAAAATAAAATTAAGCTTATTTATATAAAATATATATTTGCCAAAATTTTTATACCAAATTTTTACACAAAGTTATTGATGAAAAAGTGAGTTGGATCTTACACTATCTTTTTTTCTAATGAAGCTAACTGTATCAATTAATTTCTTCAATAGTATGCCAGAGGGATAGCACCATTAGTTCAAGCCATTCAAAAGATTCAAATTCATCCTGCCCAGTTAACATCTATTCATTCAAGCCTGTGCCAAGTATGTTTTAACAGTATCTGAATCCAATTAATATTAACAGCGTTCCCACTCACTCGGCCAAATAGGAAAAATTCAGGAATTCTTAAAATAATTTTCCCTGTCTTGAAAATTTGGAAAAGTTATGACTAGTAGAGAAATTTTTTTCCCCCAAAGTAAATGACTTTAATTATGCCTCTGTGGTCTGAGTGGTCATGTTTTGATTCCATTTAACAAAAAAAAGTCACCAGTTTATAATTGTTTGCGCATGCATTAAAACTAAGGTCAAACTTTTAGCCTCATTTCATCCCATGATGCCTGTGGCATGTCATTGCCGCTCACGTTTGCAATGCAAAATCAGCAAATTAAAAAAGAATATTAAAAAAAAATTAAACATATCAATATGATAATTTTAAGTTGAATACTTTTGACTTGCAGGATAATTCTCACAATAAGACCAAACTGGAATTTCCTACGTCAATCAAATGATACTTGTAATATAAATAGTAACAAATGGGGCCTTGACAGTTAATCACATCAAAGGCACACTGTGTGCTAGACCTCAGTAACTAAGTGAATTTTAAAAAAAATGATTTCTTATCCGAATTTGATCAACAACAGTAATGACTTGTATATTATTTATATACTAGAATATTAAGAAAACGATTTGATTTCTCTGTCGCTCGTGTGTTAGCCACATATCTTACTGGTAAAAAAACAATGAAAAACTTTTAAAAGAATAATTTTTCTTAAATTGAAGAAAAAAAAAACGTTCAGATCTGAGGACCAATTAACACTCTTAGTCTTAGTTAACATCATTGTTTCTTCTGCTACTGACGCATTTAAAATGGAAATATTCATTCCACCACTTTTTTTTCCTCAATCATGAAAATGACTAGATAGACCAAGCAGTGGCTTTCACATGATAAATCTATTCCTATCCAAACAATGTGAAGGGCTGTACCATTATCCCACATGAAAGGAAGATACATGTTGATAAGATTTAAGATCAGGTCAAATAACTATTTTTAAGAAAAGTAAAGCTGATGATGGTGCTGCAAAGATTGTGTTGATGTTCATAAGCAGTGCATTTTTTAAATTGACTTATTTTGTTAGGATGTATTGTAATATTATTGTGATTCAAGCCATTCATGACTTAATGGCTTGTAAATATGTTTTATTACTAATTTAAAATGTATTTTAAATACACATAGAAATATATAATAAAAATTTATTATTTAATAAGTAAGTTGTATGTTAAAAATAAGTGCTGTAACATCATGGTTTCAGTCTTGAGTTTTCCTTTTCTAGTCTTGAAACAGTCTTAAATTTTGAACCCTGTATTAAATAAAATTCAACAAGGAAATTGTCATTTTTTTCTAAAGAGTTGCAGCCTGTTTTTTAATTATTTGAAATGAAACAGTCTCAATTCTTAAAATTATTCAACGATGAGTTAGTTCATATTTGTATAAACAATCAAATTTATTTAATATCATTTAAAAGGGAGAATAAAAAGCCTATATAACATTATATAGTCAACATTAAACACATTGAGACATTAACAATGTCTAAATATTTTACTTTTTTAGTTGTGCTTGTTAACAAAGAATATGAAACCAGCCTTGCTGTTCTTAGACATAGATGTCACAGATATTAGTAGAGAGGTAATATTACTTTATTTCAGAATATTTTACTTTAGATAAAAAAGAAAAAATCTTACAGTAAACATAATTTTTACTAAAACTGTGAGTGGCATTTATGAACAAAAACAAATCAATAACATTAACATGGTTTATATTTTAAACAATCTGAAACAGTATTATCATGTTATATTTTATAGGGAGGCCATTTTGATGCGAAAGACTATTTGTTATACTACTACTATGGCGGAATGATTTATACAGCTTTGAAAAATTATGACAGAGCGCTATATTGTTTTGAAATTGTAAGTAAGCAGATTTCATGTTTGAATTCTGAATAAACTTTTCATTACCAAAAGGAAATTTAAAAATATATTGTTAAAGATTATTTCTTGTATTTCTGACACATCCTCTTAAGAAATTACATAACAATGATGTATAAGATGTTAAGAAATAAAGATATGTATTAAATATTTATCATTTAAAAAAAAACAAAATTTAAATGAAATAGTCAAACTTCTCAAGTGTCTTATGTGAATTTTTGAGAAACAATTATCATTTATATAGTAGCTAGAGTAGATAGAAATGTCAGTTAATTTTATTTTTTTGTGTGCACAAATCAGTCTAATACTTTTTATGTTTTAAATCACACAATTTTCAGGTGATCACTACCCCAAGTGTTGCAGTTAGTCACATCATGATGGAGGCATATAAAAAATTCACATTGGTTTCTCTTATATTGCATGGCAAGGTAACATAAATGGGAAGTTTATTGTATATTCAATACTATAACTCCAAATTTTAATTTCAGGATCTAATCTTAGAAAATGTACATTATAATGGTATAATTTTCAATTTATTGCAGATTATTCCCTTACCAAAATACACACCTCAGGTTCTTCAAAGATATATAAAGGTATTGGATATTTTACTTGATAACATGTCATAATATTTTTTGCTTCCCATTTTTTATGCTTAACTTACACAGTATTTTTTATATAAACAATATTTTATTAATCTCCCAGCATTATTGTGTAAATACTATCAGTATATTATAATAAATTAAATGATGTAAAGTACCCAATAAACTGGAGTTAACTTTTCAGCCATTGTGTCAACCTTACATGGATCTATCAGCTGTCTACACACAGAATAATTTAACTGATCTTCGAATCACAGTTTCCAAACATACAGAGATATTTAACAGAGTAAGTTTTATCTTCCAATCTATGTTAAACTGTCAAGTTAGTTTGTTAAATTATACTTCAATATTTAAAAAAAAACCCTTCAAGTCAGTAATTGTTATTTTTTTAAAAAGAAAGCTAAATGAATATATTCTTTGATATTCTTTGATTTCAATCCCAGGATAATAACATGGGCCTTGTGAAACAGTGTATGACATCCTTAATCAAGAAAAACATTCAAAGACTTACAAAGGTATTCCCAATTTTTTTTTACTATTACTATTATACACAACATAATAGACACTTTTCTTTGTTTACTTGTTTGTCTATTTGTCTAACATCAGTGGCGTAACGAGAGAAAAAAAGGGGGGGGGGGGGGGGTGGCGGCACACATTTTGAGAGCAGCATTTTTGGGCAGTTGCAAAGTACAGCCATTTCCGAAAAACTCCCTTAAATTTTTTGAAAGGTTAAAACCAAGGTGAAACCAAAATATTAATAATTTCGAGTCTTAATTAACGGGTAGCACAACATTTGTTTGATTACAGATTGGTTGTTATAATAACGCAAACTCGTTAAAAAATTTAAGATCGCTCAAAAGGGTAGGAAAATCAAAGCGGTATACGTCACAGATGATGCTTTTATATGAAAACTACACACAAAAAGACATCACAGTTGGGCCGAAAAATATGTGCTATTAATATTGCCATGGCAGTTTTTGCGTGGAATTTCCACAGGCGCAGAATGATTCGCGAACAGGTACCTACATGGCATGGTGGTTCAAATATTGTGTTTAACCTGCAAGTAGTAATTTTTGTTACTGTTTCAGTTTTCATAAAAGTATTGTAAAGGAATTATTAAAATTTTTTATTTATTTTGTTTTTATTGTATGAAAGTAACAGAAATTAAAATAAGGTTATTCATTAAAATGATATGCCTATCCAATTAAAGTAATGTACTAATAATTTGACTATATATGAAAGGATATGAAAATATAAAAATTTCTCCTTTAATTAACACCAAAATAGGCATAAATAATTAAAAATAACATTTGAAGAAGTAACTAGTAAAAAAAGGTCAGATGCTGGAATTCTACTTTAAATGCAACCTTTTTCTTTTCTGTTTTATGTTATCTCGATTTATGGGTACTCGTTTTTTTAAGTTATTGTTGTTATTTTTAAAAAAATTGATGCAATTCCATTTCAAAGGACAAAGGACGTGCTGTTATAAAACACTGTTATATTATAGTTATATCAGCCAAAACAATTTGTGAAGAAATATAGAGTGGTGAAAATACAGAAGATGTTATATCTTTAGAACAAGAAGTGCAACGAGAATTGTTTTTATCAATGGATAGAATTCAAATGAAAATTAATTTTTTTAAAACGCTCTGATCAGGTCAGTGGCGTAGAGAGAGGGGGGCAAAAGCCCTGGGCGGCACTTTGACAGGTGGCGGGAAATTCCTGGTCGTTACTTAGTTTCTAACAACGAAACTTTTATAAGACAGTCAAGCTTTATATGGAAATAAAAGTAAAGCCAAATAAGAAATAAATAAAAGAAATAATGGAACTACCCTAAAGCATGTGAACGTTTCAACTGCTAAGAATTCTAACATAAAAATGTAAAGCATCATTACTATTACTTTCTAAAGAAGAATATTTTTACTTTATAGCGTCAATATACTTTTCAGGGGGGGGGGGGGGGGGGATTTGGATTCTGCCCTTGGCGGGGCATACCCACGCTACGCTGTGTGATCAGGTGCATATCCATGTAACCCACTAAATGAAGAATTTGCACATCAAATAAATTACTGTTTTGACATAGATAAAGAAAATTTCAATATTGAAAGTAAAAGGATCCAGGTTTTTGTAGCTGAAGGTACACTACTAGAAGAGGCATTACATTGGAAAAATGGGGGGAAAGACCCTTTTAACTATCAAAATGTATTCAGCAGTATAGTTTTGAAAATTATGTACCAAACATTAAAATTGCATATTGCTAAGAATTTTTACAATTGCTGTCAGTGTTGCTAGTTGCGGAGAGAGCTTCTCCGAACTAAATTTTATATAAAAAAATATTTTCGTTCCACAGTGAGTGATTTAAGACCATAAAATCTTGCAATATTGTCCAAAGATTTAAATATTGCAAATAATTTGAAATTTTGATACACGATTTTCAACTATGAAAGTTAGTAGAGTAAATGTATAAATATGTTTACATACTGACTTATGCATACAATTTCTTTGTAAAAATATCACTTATCGATATTTACAAAAGAAAAGCATATTCATTGGTAATGTTTTTTGGAATATGTGTTACCTCATTGGGGGGGGAGGGGGGCTGGACTTGCGACCTTAGTAACTTTCTTGTGGCCTTTAAAGAAAATCTTGTACTTTTATAAGTTTGGTATATCATTTTATGAGGCCCCCTTTATTATTGCTTACATAAATCTGGCATGCAATGGTCAAAATTTTCCCACCTTTACTTCTCTTCAATTACAGTTATTTATTCATGTTTATTAATTTATACAAATCCATCATATGATTGACTTCAGGGGCCATCCATATACGACTTCACGCTATTTTGGCTGATTTTTTACCCCCTCCCCTTAGTCACACGTCATCATTAAAACTTAGACCCCTTTTTCCATATGACGTCACAAAGCTTTGCGGCTCCCCCCCATAAAAACCATATTTTCTATTTGTAATTGATCATGTTTCAAATAAAAAATTTGTCATTTAAGAATGTTTTTAGTGTAAGTGTAAGACTGCACTAAAATATCGTAGCATGTGTAATAAAGTGTCATTAATCAAATATTTAAGTGGAACTTTTATTTAAAGTTGCCCGTTTTTGATGTGACGTCACATTTATTAAATATTCCCCCTCATCACAAATGTGTGACCCCAACCCCCCTCCCCCCGGGCGCGTGATGTCCTTCTAAATGGCCTCTAAAAAAGGCGGCAAATTGGAGACACACCAGGTGGCAAAAGTTCTAGCTATGCCACTCTCTAACATGTTAATTGTCTCACTGCTATCGTTAATCTCAATATGTAATAAATTTGTAAAAATTAATCATTAATTTCTCATTAACTTTGGACGCAGACTGAAAACTAAGTGTCACTTGTTTAGTAATGTCAACCACTGCATTAAAGCTTAACAAAATTTGTACCGACTGTCTTTAAATTATAAAGTATTTAAAATGTTTATAAAGTCTGAACACACAAAAATTCCTGAAATAATTACAAGCAAATAATTAAAATGCATGCATTCTGCAAATAGATAAAGGATTCTTTTTGAATCAATGAATTGAGGAGAACTTTTGTAAATAGAAATTTTGAAATTATTAATTACATGTTAGAGTAAATGTTTGAAATGTAAAGTTTTTAATTTAAATCTTTTAGGTATAACTTTTTGCATGTTTTTATTTTGAGCTATTTGTTCATCTTAAATTTTACTGTAGTGTTGGTGGATATCTTACTCCAGATGATTTTAATAACATTAAAAATGTAAAGATAAAATTATATATATATTTTTTTAGACTTTCCTGACATTATCCCTTGCTGATATGGCAAACAGGGTGCAGTTGACAAGTCCTAAAGAAGCAGAAAAATATGTACTCCACATGGCAAGTTTTGTTTAACATTCACGTTTTTATTATTCAAATAAAATATTGTGTAACCATATTTCACTTGTTTTGTAATTTTGATTAATTTAATATTAGCTTCAGTATTCACAATAACATAATGAAATTTCATACATTTTGTTATTAGAAAAACTTAATTTTTTTATTAGAAAAGGCACATTATAATATTGTTTTTATTTTAAATTTTAAAGATATTTTCCCTTTTTTCAAAAGTGAAGTTAGCTTTTAACCTAAAATATTAAAAAATGTTTTCATGTTAACCAACAGATTGAAGATGGTGAGATATTTGCAACTATCAATCAAAAGGATGGCATGGTGCGATTCCATGACAACCCTGAAAATTACAACAGCCCAAATATGTTGTTGGAATTAGACAAAGAGGTTATAATCATGTTCATTTGCTTTACAATAGATATGAATATGAACAACTCTTATTTATTGTATGTTATTGTAAAACTATTAAATGCAGGCATTCATGAGTAATAAATACTACAAGCATTTACAATAATCAGTTGTGAATCAAATATTTCAGATGCAAAGATGTATTCAGTTGGATGAAAAATTAAGAGAAATGGATAGGGAGATTGCAATCAACCCACAGTATGTTCAGAAAGTGAGTAATTTACAACCAACATACTGCTTTAAAATTGTTGTTTTTTGTGGGGGGAGATAGGGGTTGCTTAAATAATACTTTTGACCTAGGCCATATGTTGAAGTTTAAACAAATACAAGCAGGGTGATTTAGAATCTATTAGCAGTAAACAGAAAATATGTCATCCTGATCACAACTACTCAATGGTCATTCAACAGCAGTGCGTTTTTGTTTAAATAGGGATAGGCGTAGAAATACCATTAATAAAATTATCTTTAACAATTAAGAATAGGGAGTGTTTTGTACAGACCCCCACCCAAATCTGTTTACTGCTTAGCAATACCTTCCTGTTAACTGCAGTCATTCTCGGCGGGTGCTTTAACACACACACACACCCCCCCAAAATCCTGTCAATCATGGAGACAACATGTATCTTTCAGAATAGTGTAATGAACCTGTTAAACAAAGTGAATGAAAGAAATGTGATTTTCCAGCTTATTCATTCATAGAACTGGAAGTTTCTTGGCATGTATATATAATGGGTAGGGTGGTTTGAGAGAACAACTAGAAGGAGAGGAAGAGGACTCAGAGAGCAATCATTTTGCAAGCATCTGTCATTATAATTAGAGATTATTGTTAGTAATTTTAGTAAATATTATTGTAAGAGCTAACCCGAGTGATCTTAATTTATTTATACTAATTTTTGTAATTTGAGATATAAGTAATTTAATATTTTACCTAATTAGCAAGCAGGCATTGTGTATGTATGTTCATAATTTGTTCAGTCAGTTACTGTTTTTTCTTTTGTTTCTGGTAAGTTAGAAATTCATTTACGCTTGCAGGAAGGAAAAGGTGTGAAGCATGAAGCGCATTTTAGAAAGCTTTGGCTTTACAAAAGAAATACCTACATAATCTCCGCCCCTGATAAAGTATAAAAAACAACAATTCCTAATACCTCCCATGTATTTATCAAGATAAAATATTGATTTTCTTTAGAGGAATTACATGAGTAAACAATAGTCAAAGCTTTTTATGAATGAAGAAATTGATTCAAAATATGGACAAACAAAAACATTAGCCTTCCAACAGAGCTCTCATTAAACCCATTTTCCCATATGGATGTGAGTCCTGGACATTACTGGAAACCACTGAAAGCAAGCTGCTAGCATTTGAAAAATTCACGGGATCTCTTATCTAGAACACAAGATGTCTGGACAGAATAACCTCCACTGCAGGTCATCAAGAAGCCATTTAGCAACAATTAAGAGATGCAAGATGGCATGGCTCGGTCACATGCTGCGACATGATAGCCTCTCAAAAATCATCCTTCAATTTACTTTAGAAGGAGACCAGCAAAGATTTTGACAGAAGAATAGTTGGCTTGATAACATAAAAGAATGTATAGGGCTGAGTTTGAATAAATTACTTGTCGCCGCTCAAGATAGGCAAATGTGGAGATCGTTGTCTGTTGATGTAACATTGTGCTCCCCCCCTAACAACCGCATTAGTCACTGGACAAATGATGATAAAAAATATAGCCTCAATAGTATTTGCAGTCACTGTTACAGTTAAAATATGTCTACAGAAAAGTTTTTTGTAAAAGAAACATGAAATATTTGAATTACAGTACAGCTTGCCTAAAGACAATCTGCCAAATTCAAATACATGCTAATCAACTTTCCTATAATGATAATTATCAGTGTTACAAAATCGAGAATTTTAATAAACGACATAGCAATTTGTGATTGTTGTATTTTTTATATTTAATTTTCATAAATCTTCTGTTTCATTACTGCTATTAGTATTTATAAATTAATGGATTACTAATTTTTTTATTGAGTGTGTAAATTTGACATTTTTATTTTCAGCTCATGAATACATTTTAAGTAATCTTTTTTTTTTTCTTCAAAAATCTCTTCTCTTTTCAGAGCTCTGGTACACATGAAGATGACCTTCCTGGCACTTCAACTGGGCCTGGGAAGATACAAGCATACTGAAGCATTTAATTTAACTTAACAAAAATTAACATAGATCTTGTTTGTTTTTTGCACCATAGTCAACTCTTTTTTAAAGTAAAGTCAACTAATATTTCCTTAATAATTTGTTTTGTAGTATTAAGACTACTGATACTTCTAAACTTGTGAATTTGCTAAGCTTTCAAAATAATTTCCACCCTGCTAAGTAAATTGAAAAATGAAATATAATTTTTGTAAGGTTTGAATTTTAAATGCAAAAATATTTTATTTCAAAAGGTTTTTATTATACTTATATAGACAATATTAGTATAATTTAAGAAAATAGACTTGGAATGCCTTGTTAAATGTTGTAGATACATTTTTTTCTTTAATCCAAAAATTCTGTTCATTAAAAATAGTATCAGGCTTGCCTGCTTACTCAAAAATTAAATTTGGTGACTCCAAAAATATGAAAACCTTAGATCTAAACAGAAAGGTTGTCTATGATGCAACGTAATATGATATGTGCATATATATATTAATATTATTTTGACTATTTTGTTAAATAGTTGAAACATAATTTAGTTTGTTTAATCCTGTGATGTGTGTTTGAACCCTAGAGCTTCAACAAAAATAAGTCAGGTTTAATACAGATTTCACTATTATGTCTATTATGTGCGCTCGGGTTGAAATAATTTTAACAATCCCCACAACAGGAATGCATTTTCTTTTATCTGTTCTCATTTAATTTATAAACATAATATACTAGCAAAATCCTTTTGGTATTATCCATTTACCTGCTGTTTTAGTAGTTGTTTGATTAAGCAATGACTTAATTTAAGTATTTTTCAGCCTGATGCTGATGGATCATCACCTTAGAATTCTTTAAATTGATTTGATTCTGGTTGAAATCTTAATACCTATTGTGTATGTTAAATGTTATTTTCTATGTTATTAATAAATTGATAATTGTTATCTTTGATTTTACCAGTGTTTATTTAACTTGGATTGTCCAACCATCAATGTTTATTTATCTCTTACTGAATATTTTACAAAATCCCAGTGGTCCAACTGAGCTGAAAATTTTCATACATAATGACTTTGGATAACCATTTAACCATTTCATTAATTAGTGGAACTTAATAAATAAGTTAATGTATTTATATAGGTATTTTGTCATCTGCTGAAATCTGCAGTAAAAGTAAAAATTGAAATATAGCAGCTTGATAAACCCCTGAAAACAAAAGCACTGGCAAGGCGTTAAATACCATCTAATTAAATTATTGGACTAAAAAATATGCATTTAATTACCAATTATTACTACAACCAATGCTCCTTTTAGCTGCACAATTATCTGAAGAACCCATCAAAGCAGTATAGAACTTATGAACAGCAAATTTAAAAAAGGATTTAAAAAAAACAAAAACATTTGGCATCCTTCCGTCTTGGGAGACGATGGTGCATCACCGTTGGGTTGGGTTTCATTTTCTCGAGTGGCTGTGCAGTCCTATCCTTGAGTGACAGTCTTTACCACAGTTTTTACACACGAGTTCTGTGCTTCCAAATGTTTTGGCCTTTCTCCTAACTCTTCTGTCTGCAGCCTCCTCCATTCTTCGCTCCTCGGCTACTATGACGCCCTCTTTGACAACTGTGCGCCACGTAGATCGGTCTTCTGCCTTACACTCCCAGTCACTTGTATGTATTTTGGCTGCTTTCATGTCCCTTTGACAGACATCTTTAAATCGCAAGCGTGGGCGACCTGTTTTCCTCTTTCCTGAAGCAAGTTCACCATATAGGAGGTCCTTCGGGATGCGGCCGGGGCTCATTCTTTTAACATGTCCTAGCCATCTCAGGCGTCTTTCACTAAGAATGAGAACATGCTTTGGGTATTGGCAAGCATCTCAAATGGAAGCTTGCGCTCTTGGGATGTATAAGTGCTATGTCTCGCTCCCTTATAGTAATGTACTGATGACACAGGCTTGATTGACGCACAGTTTGGTTTTCTCCCTTAGATTGGTGTTTTGCCAGACCCCCTTATTTAGTTTTAGCCATTGTGGCAGCTGCCTTGCCAATTTTGCTGTTTATTTCTTCTTCAATGGACAGTGTATTGTAGACCTTGGACCCCAAGTAGGTGAAGCTGTCTACAACCTCCAAGTTTTCATTATCGGTTTATTTATGATAGGACGAGGTCGAGTGTCTTGGGCCATGATGTTTGTCTTTTTTCAAGCTGATTTGCAGACCAAATTCTTTGCAGGCATTGGAGAAGCTTGACACAAGTTGTTGCAAACCAGTTTCTGTGTGTGCCGCATCATCTGCAAATAGTAGCTCACGATTTAGGACATATGTCATTTTGGTCTTAGCTCGGAGGCAGCCAGTGTTGAAAAGTCCTCCATCAGCTCTGGTGTAACCAGTTTCCCTCACTGCCATCCTTGAATGCGTATCAAAGAAGAATATTGTGAACAGTGTTGGCGTGAGTACACAACCTTCGTTAACTCCGCTGCTGACTGGAAAGGCTTCTGACTTAGCTCCATCGAACTGCACTGTGCCCTGCATATTTTTATGGAACTGCCGATTTTTGCCAGTATTTGGAATTTGCGACTGAGGAAATCGAAGGTTTTTGTAAGGTCCTTTAAAGGAGCATCTGCTGCTCTCTGCATTTTTCCTGGAGCTGTCTTATGGAGAACACCATGTCTATGGTAAACCGACTGGACCGAGATCACACTGAGATTCTGATTAGACACGGGATGCTAGGCTCTGTACACGGGTAAAGGCCTTTCCTACTATACAAAGGAGTGAAATGCTGCGATAATTATTGCAATCACTCCTATCACCTTTGTTTTTATATAGTGTAACTTTATTTGCATCCTTTAGGTCTTTGGGGATGTAGCCGTTCCCAGCAGAAGGACAGAATCTCGTGCATTGGTTGGAGTTAAGCTGTCTTGCCACTCTTTAGAACCTCTGGTGGTATTCCATCATTCCCAGGCGCTTTTCCACAAGCTACGCTGTCAATTGCTTTGCTCAGCTCTTCCTGTGTGGGCATGACATCAAGTTCTTCCATGAGTGGCATATCTGGCATGTCATCTAGAGCGGTGCTGGAGGCTGTGGTAACTGTTGAATACAATGCCAGATAATGCTCAACCTACCGTTTTAGCTGTGCTGCCTGGTCTTGCATAATTCCTCCTCTTTTAGACTTTAGAGAAGCAACTTTGGATGTCAAGGGGCCAGTTGCCTTTTTGATGATTTCATACATGACTTTTGCATTGCCCATGTCTGCAACTGATTGTAATTGTATGCTGGAACAGAGGTTAAGCTAGTAGGTATTGGTACATTTATGTGCAACCTTTTGGGCAAGTGACTTCGCTGTTTTTAAGGCATGCAACCTGTCGGGTGTAGGCTTTTCCTTGTAAGCCATAAGAGCTTTCCTTCTGGTTTCATCTCGTCCCAATGTTCATCAAACCAGTCCGTGTTTTTGTTAGATTTTTTACCAAAGGCTTGTATTGTGTAAAATAAGGATACAGTAATAATAATAATGTTGCATAAAAATATTCAATATCCTGAAAATATTAAATAAAATGAACAGTATAGGATCATTTTCCCAAATTTTTTGATGCAACTAACGATCATGAGAAGAAAATTATAAATTTTTTTGTTTGCTATTATTATGTAGCATTTGGCTATTATTATGAAGCATTTGGCCATGCTTTTCTTGGATGCTGCACAGACTATGAAATTATTTTTATTTTACTTTTATGTCTTCAGCTGTTTCTTGAAGTTTATTTTTTTAAGCACATAAAAGCATATTGTTTTAAAAGTTTTCTATAATTTATTTCTATTTTAATTAAGTCTTTTGAAATTCTTTGAATTTGAACCAGTGCTCATCATCCTCAACTTCTTGCTATGAGGACAAAGGTTTTCTACAGAGCTATCACTGCTAATATATCATGAGGCAGAGGTTTTCATGCTTCTTGAAAAAATTTATTCTCTAACTCTTAACTACAATTTAGTTTTATGGAAAGAAAATTATGACTATGAAAAAAATTAATATCTTGTCATGGTCAACTGGATCAAACTTAGATCTCTGGTCTAAGGCCATGCATGCACCAACATTTAACACTTTTTGAAGTGGAAGTCATGTTTTAGATTTTAAAATAATAATTTCATTAACTCACATAATTTAACTCTTACATAAGTTATTTATGACTAAAAATGTATTAAATAGGCTCACAAAATGAAATTCACAGAACTTAGCAATGATTGTGGTTTCCATGTAAAGTGTGATAATTTAATGCATGTTTTGTCAAGTAACTTTACAAGGTTACATCTTATCTTATATGTTACAGACGCTCTTTCTGTACAGAAGATTATTGCGTCCTATGTATTTCTATGGTTTGTGTTTAGTCCTGTATTCTTACTAGAGTTTTAAATGATGATAAAGTGTTGGCTTTCCTGGTTTCTTCAGGCAACCTATTTCACGCCCAAATACTGGACCGAAAGAAAAAAAACTTGTATGTGTTTGTTCTTGCATATGGAATAAGGAAGGTGTATTATCTTTATGTCTATCTGAGTCTGAGGGTTGTATTAAGTTATCTTTGTGTTGTATTTCTAAATTAGAATTAATTGCCTTATGTATAATTACTAATTTACTCTTGGTTCTTCTATCCTCTAGTGTTTCAAGGTTTAATGATTTAACTAATGGTGTTACTCTTGTCAGTTTTGAATATTCTCCAGTAATGAATCTGGCAGCTCTTTTTTGGATTTGTTCTAACTTATCAATATTTTCTTTGGTGGATGGGTCCCATACAGAACAAGCATATTCTAGTATAGGTCTCACCAGGGTGAGGTAGCATTTTAGTTTTATATCTTTGTTACATAATGCCGAACTGTTGTTTATTTCTCATAACTTCTAGAGTTGAAAATTATTTTTCTTATATCATCATGAGCATACTGCTGGATTCACTTTTACAAATACATTTTAAAAGTGAAGCATTTAAATTCACTCATCCATTCATGAATTATCACAACAAATAATGTCTATCTACTTATATTTTTATGCCTGGCTACAAACTGGAGTATATATTCCATATTGGAACAGCTTCCTCAAACTTCCTGTTTTATATTACAGTGACAGTGCAAAGAAAGGCTTTCACACATTGAGCTTTATTGTGTGACCAACAAAACTATTACATTGGTCGAGTTTCTTTTTTTAGGGCAGGAAAGGTATACAATTATTGTGTATTTTTAAGAATATTGATAGAAAAAATAAATGTAGGACTAGAAGGGACAACACCAAAGCAGACACTGCAAATCTGAATGAGAGCAGATGGGAAGGGGGGGTATGACTGCAATTTTAGTTGTACTGAGTGGGAAAGACTTGGGTGTAATAAGGATTTCTGGGTGATGCTGTGAGTTGACAATGCATAATATCAGACTTCTCTAGCTACTGGTATATGTAAACATGTCTGAAAACACCTCTCATTGGTGAGACCTGTACTAGAATATGGATCTTCTATGTGGGACCCATCCACCGCAGATAACATTGATAAATTAGAATAAATTAAAAAAAGAGCTGCCAGATTCATTACTGACAAGAATAGCATCATTAGTTAAATCATTAAATTTTGAAACACTAGAGGATAGAAGAACCAAGAGTAAACTAGTAAATATATACAAAGCAATTAATTCTAATTTAGAAATACAACACAAAGATAATCTAATACAACCCTCAGGTAGACAAGGATATAAACACATTTTTTTATTCTGTATGCAAGTAATGCAAGAACAAACACCTACAAATTTTTGTTCTTCCGATCCGGAATTCAGGCGTGGAATGGGTAGCCTGAAGAAACTAGGAAAACCAAAACTTTGTCAACATTTAAAACTCAAATAAGAATGCAGCACTAATCACAAACCATAGATAAGCATAGGACACAATAATCTTCTTCATAGGGGGAGAGATAAGAGAATTTAATAATAGATTTCATAGTATTCAACACAGTTCTTATAGTGTATTACTTGTCCAGTAAATTTTTAGATGGGGCATTCATACCTCTCACTACTAGTGTTGGAAGTTAGACAGTGTTGATGTTGGGAAATATATATTCTATAAAACATGGTAATGGTAAACATTATTTCACTTCTCTCCAATGCAGTAATTATGTTATTCTTTATAATAGACTACTGTGTTCACTGATGAGGACAGCTTGCTTAAAAAAACATAAGAAAAATAAAAAGTTAATGGCTGTATTGTGCAATAAAGAAAAACATTACAGGACACCAAACTAATTTTCGTGAAACAATTTTTCTGAACAGGCTAACACTAACTGTTAAACTTGCTACTTAAACTATGTTTGGTTCTTTACATTTTAAAACTACATGTACCTTCATGTAAAGCACTGTTTGCCTAGTTCCATACTTGGATAGACTGCTATATAAATTATTGATTTATTATTATTATTTCACAAAAGTTTCATGCTCTAGCTACTCATGCTTACTAGGAATTTAAACATTGTTTACGACAAAGGACACAGTCAACCCAATTTTTGTTTCTTTCTCATATATTTATTCACATTCAAGATTCTAAGTTTAAACTTAGAGTTGAAGCCATTTGCCAAAATTCATACTAACACAATATAAATTATGCATCTTGAATTTAATTTAAAGTTATATTCTTTAAAATCATAAATATACATATATCTAGTAACAGTTAGACATAATACAAATAATTACATGAAGATACCCAAAGAAACAAAGCATGTTATACTATTTAGGTCGATATTCCTGTTCAAACTTTTTGAAATCTTCTTCCGTGAAAACTGAACTTTCTGCCTCTTTAACAACTTCTTTCAAATCCCTTGAAAGTTGACATGGTTGTTTGTAGAGGATCTGCAAATGAAATAATAAACAAAAATATGAATCTAAGTGTACTTATTAAATTATTAAAATTACTTCATAACAGGAACAATTATTAATAGGTTATCTCAATTATTTTATAATTAGAGATTATGAGCAAACAAAAAATTTGCTACTAAATGATATATTAAATAATCTACTACATTCTTTAAAAATAATTAAAACTCAATTTCCCAATTATTACCTTCTCTGCTACCTTGTCAACAACTTTGCCTAATTCAGTGATCCTCTTCAGAGCTTTTACATTAACTTCTGTATTGTCTTGAGCATGGTCCTCCTTATATTTTTCTAGAAAATTATTGTTTAATCAAATAATTGCAATTTTAATATAATCAGAATTAAAATAGATAGCAAAAAGCTGGTGCCCAGGCATTCATATTATTCCAAGCAAATGATGGGTAACAGTAATTATATTAGTTATGCACCTTTCGTTTCTTCTTATGAAAACATTCATTCTGTTAAAACTAACTAAATGATATAAAATAAGTGTTACCTATAGCAGATTTTCTTTTTTTTAGCCTCTGCTTTTCAATTATTTCTTTTTTCTCTTTTATAACAGCTTTTCTTTTCTTACTCCACAATCCTTGGCGATTTGTAGTGATTCTGCTGCCATCACCATCTTTAGTCACTTTAATTTTATTTAGGTTGGATTTTTTTGTTTGTTTGCTATCAACTTGTTCTAGACACACACACAAAAATTATATGCAATTTTAATTTAATCAAAGTCTTTGCTAAAATATTATGAACATATGTTTATAGCACTCTATGCATACACACCCATATACTTAATAAATATAAAATTTATAAGTAAATAGGATTAAAAAATATATAAATGCTCTTTTACAAAGTTTTTTAGCCTCGATCCTTAGAAATGTCAATAAAAATATCATTTAATACAAAAGGAGATTTAGAAATCTAATAGATAGGATAACTTAGGACTAATGCTATCTTAAGTCTGTTAATTAAAATTTTTGACTTGATGCTGGGTGGCTGAGCTGTCAAAACTTTAAAAACAATCTATGACTAGGTCTTAGAAGAAACAACAACTTTGGATAAAAACTTAAGATGAAATATCATGGTGATATGACAATAACAATTTTGTCAACTACTAATAGTACTAACTGATGAGGTTAATAATCAGTGCATTGAACATGATGCTTATAAAAAATGTGGGGCTAAGACCAAAGTAGAACTAGAAGATTAAATACTATGTAAAAGTTAGTGTGTCAAATAGATAGTAAACCAGTTTAGTACTAGTACTCCGTAGTGTGAGAGATGCCATTGACTACAACCCCAGGCCTTCGCACGTTCTAGAAGGACTGGGCAGAATCCAGAACCAAGCCCTATGGTTCGTATGTGGGGCGTTACGTACCACACCCATCGCCGCAGTAGAAATTATGTCAAACGTAGATCCCATGGCAATAAGGCGGGAAAAAGGGATGATGACCATGGTAGATAGATACAGTAGGTTGGAGCATGACGAATCCTGCTACCAATTACAAGACCTATGGCTAAAGAGGACACTACAGAAGAGACCATCCTTTATGGATACGGTCCACAAACTGGAAAATTCAGTCCCAATAACAAAAAACAGGGAGCGCATGCAACTGATCCCAGCTCAAGGACCACATCAATGCTTTGACCTGCCTGATATACTGGCATATACTGAGGTGACAAAAGCCAGTCCAGTCGAGCTCCAGCGAGACGAGACTTTGAGAACAATCAAAGCTTATGGCGATAGTGTGGTTAAAGTCTTCACGGACGGCTCATGTTTCAAAGATGGCAGAAAGGGATACGGAGTACTAATTCAATACCCCAAACCTGGACCTGACAACACTGAATTGTCATGACTGTGTAGCCATGAGGCCGAACCGGAGGCAATTCACAGGGGTTTGAAAGAAGTACATCAACATCTAGCAAAGAGAAAGGTTTTCCTGAACGTATTTGTCTTCACCGACTCACGGTTTTTGCTCTAAACTGTGGGTCGATCATCTCTGGAGGCTAAAACAGTCAGTGTCATTCTGGATACAGTGGGTGAAATCCTGTCATGTGGCAGCAGAGTAATCCTGCAGTATATCACTGGGCAATGCGGCGAGACGTATTCAGACAGGGACGATACGTTAGCAAGAGCAGGGTCAGCTCAGATCATGACTAAAAGACCATTTCTGATAGAAAAGGCTTCAGGGCTAGGCATCAGGAAGCACGGCTGGGAAAGTTTACCAGATTATGCCGCAACCGAGCAAGAGCAATCCATGGTGGAAAATTGAATGTAGTAATCCGACCCTATTAACACATATCAAAACTGATCATTGTCCAACATGAAGCTACCTGTACAAATTCAACACCAGAAATGAACTGGGTGGTTGCTTGTGTGGCCACCCAGGGGAGAAGCAGATGTCCGCTTGATGAGGCTCAACTGCGATAAGTTGAACGAGATCCTAAGAGCCTAACGGCTCGACCCAAAAAAGAATGAACATTCACTAGAACTAGACTGAGATGATAACCTTTCCAATACTTCATGCCCTGAAAAATTATTTGATATGTTTTCACATCCTTTAAATTGGTTAAATGGCCTTGGTAGGACATAGATGGCCTCCTAATACATTAAAAACATTACAAAAGTAACTGTAGGTTATCTTAGATATACAGACGCTCCTTCTATGCAGAAGATAATTGCGTCCACAGACCATGAGAGATGATCTGTTGGCAAGTGATGCAGCGGTCACAGGCCACGGCTTATAGGGGTTCCACGCATTACCCCAGCCGCCTAACTATTGTCTAGTTAGGTACCCATTCGGAGCTGGGTGACTCGGGGACTCCTCAGGCCCCGAGAACAAATCCTCACCTTCGTGTGGATTCGAACTCGTGACCATCAGTATGACAGTCGAGAGCGCTACCTCTCGACCACCACGTCCCACATTACAAATGCAAGGGCATCGTTTAAAAATATAAACGGTATATAAATCAATAAATAATACTTAAATTTGGTTGTTTTATGAAATATATTTATTAGGGCTGTTATTGATTATATTAAATTTAATCGTTAACTTTTGAAAAATTACCAAATAATTTTGATTAAAGCTAAAAATAAGATGTATGACGTCATTAAACTGAAAATTTGAAGGGAAGTAACAAAAATGGGCAAATGACAATTTTTTGTTTACTTGACCTATTTTCCGTGTCTTAAAGACATTTTGAAAAATAATATACTGAACTAAATTTTGATTTTTAAAAGCAATACAAAAAAATGTAATCAAAGTTATGCATACCATGGAGAAAACTGCATATTAACAATGGAAAATATTTCTTAGTCTCATTTCTCAAGTGTTTTTTCAAGGCATGTTAACGTTACAGAAAGGTCCAATGAGTTATAAAAAAAATTATATTTGAAAACTTATTACAATTACTTTTTTCAAAAAGAATTACGATTTGTAATTAACATATTTTAAGTTTTAGTTTAAATTAATATTTAACTATTTAAACAACTTTAAAAATAAATTATAATTTTTTAAAACAGTTAAAAAAAAAAAAAGTTAAATAATGCATTAAAGTTTAGGCACTGGATGGAAATTTCAAATTAATTTTAAAAATATAAAAGCAATGCAGCTGTAACAAAAACATAAAGATCCTCTTTTTTTATTTTTATCCCAAGTGGTTCAAAAGTCATGAATTTTTTTCTAAGGCCTCATAATCACTTTTTTCACTATGTTGTTATCTGTGCTTTTAATGCATTTTTAAAAATGCCCATAACTTTATTTTAAAAAAAAATATATTATTAGGAGATATATTTAAGTATAAGTAGTTCAATATAATGTCATTAAATTTAAATTTTGTTATTGTTAATTAAGTAAAACCAATGTTTAATATTTTTATATCATTTTCCTAATAAAAACAGCTTATTTTAAAGTTTACACTTTAAAAAAAAAAAAATAATAATAATTTTTTAAAAAGTTTTTTACCTAAAAAAAATAATAATTAATTATTTATTAACAAATTAAAAAAATTGTTTAAAACATTTTCTTTAATTATTAGTGCTATTTTATCGATAAAAAATAATTTTAATCAATAAAATTTAATAGTTAATTTCCGCAGCCCTAATATTTATTGACTGTAATTTATGGTGCTAAAATCATATTATCCAGATTTCTAGCTGCTGGCTTATTTAATTATAGAATCAGTTAAATGAGACAAATGCACCCTTTTGCACAAGGTTTCCTGACACAAAAACGCCTTGTAACAGGCTGCCTGTAGTCTGCAATTATTAACAATATTTCTGCGAAAAGTGTGCAATGCCTATGTAATAAAAGGCAATTGTCTGTCCGGTCCTTGATAGCGATTGGTCCCTCAAACTCCTACAGCCAATCACTAGCGGAGAAAATTTAAATCTCATTTCCATATTGAACAAATTTACATGGACATTCAAAATGAGATAATTTTGGAGCAGTATTTTAGTCATCATTTAGTACTGTGTTTCCATCTTGAAGTGTGTCACTCCTAATAATCACTACAGTTACTCCTCGACAACATGCCACCAAAACGACGGGCTTCGTTGCTTGTACTAAATATTAGCTGTCAAATAATAAAACTCAGTATTTAAATTTCATGATAACTGAAAGGTAGCGTTGCCAGAAAACTTGATGGGTATTCATTAAACACTCACTGGTCATAGTGTTAAAGAATGCATAATTCGTGAGCAGCTTTAGCTGTAGGTCTGGCTTAGGATTGTAGCGCTGAAAGTATGGGGTTCAAATCTCAGATTATGATGTCTTTTTTTAGGGCTACAAAAATTGATCAATTGATTAATTGTTAAAAAATTTTAATCGATTAAAATTAATTTGATCAATTAAAATTTAAGAAAATAATTCAAATATTTAAAAAAATTAATTTATTAATAATTAAAGTGTTTGTTGCTTACATACCTTTCAATGCATTATAATTATTTATTTAGATGTGCATGCTTAAACAAAAGGCTATGCCTCCTTATTTTTTGCATAGTAGAATGAATTTGTTGTGTTACATCAAAAAATTTGGGAGCCATGGAATTTCTGTGACTATTCTATACAGAAGCTTATAGTATCCTACTCTTATCCATGTTTTTTAGGCTTGCATTGTATTTTTATTAGATTTTTTAAATGTTGATAATTTATTGGTTTTACTAGTTTGTTCAGGCAACTCATTCCATTCAAAATAATACACGAAAATATTAAATATATGTTAATAGTCAATATTTTAGCTCTTTATAAACAATTTTAAATCCCTCATCCACTTTATTTTGCAAAAAGCAAATGGCTTCGTGACTAGAAGAACATAGCCTACAAATATAACTTTTAAACTAAAAAATGACATCTACAGATTGTTAATAGAATACATGTACTTGAAACTAGAGGAAGAGTAAAATGTGAAAATCTTAGCTTGAAAATATTCTTTCATCGTCAAAACAAAGATGACTCAACTGAGCAAAAGCTTTAAGACACATTTGAATGAAATAGGAAATAGCAGGAAAAAAATCACTCATACAAAGAATAAAAGGTTCAAAGATATAATTAATCATAATGCTATAGCCATAGGTTAGAAATCCAAAACTTATACCCTGATTATTTAGATTCTTTCTAACAGCTACCAAGTAGAGCTTAATTCCTCTATTTCTTAAAAAAAATAGCACCAAACATTTTAATTTTAGTCAATGACCCTGCCCAGTCCCAGTAGTAGTAAGTGGGCCTTATTGCCTTGTTATTGCCCCATGATACTATTTTTATGTGAAGTCTGAAAACTGACCACACTGATGTGCTGTCAGCCCAGCTGCTTGCTGGAGAATATAAATAAAAAATTATCAATTTATTATTATTCTTACTGAAAATTACTGCACTACACATAAATTATTATTTTAATAGTTATTAATATGAATAAACTGATACTGTATATTCTGGCAAATAAGACGACTTTTAAATTTACGAAGTGTCTGCTGCTATGAGGCTATGACAAAGTAACGGCAGACAACCCGGCGGGATGTTGCTGGTGCTAGGACATGTCGTAACGCCAGCAACATCCCGTCGGATCTTCTGCTGCTACGACATGTCGTAAACAATTTGCTGCATTTCAATTATGCTAATACTAAATAAATATTATTAATACTTTAATACTAAACTATAGTTCTCATAATAAAATATCATAATTTCTGGGTAAGCCTAATGATGAATTTAAAGGTTAAAAATAAAAGTCTAGATTGATCCATTAAATGAAAAACACTTATAAATTTAAAAAATTGTAGTTACACAACAGCTTTCCTAGACAAAGAGATAGTCGGGTTAGTTTGAAAATGATATGACACTATTCATAGTAATCATAGCGGGATCGAATCCCACTGCCGTCATGTTCATTTATTTTTTTTTTTTTTAAATCACAATGAGTTTGCTGATAATTTTTGTTATTATTCTGAAAAGCAGATACATTGATTAAATCTTAGGGGTCTACCGATATTAATTTTTGCCAAAACGAAGTTTCTGATACTTATAATTATACTGATATGTTTACAAGTTCTAGATCATGACCTACATAGATGATAAACATTAAGACATATGAATAATTATTAAATTATGACTCACAACAAAACAAACTTCGGCTTTGACTTACAATAATAATTGTTAATTTTAACCAATAGTTAAATAAATTTTGCACACTACCAACCTTTATGAATGAAACACCGAGAACAAAGCAATTCAATACGCCAATAGTAATAGTAATTAGTAATAGAGTGAAAATGAGGTTGAAGGATGAATGGAATGGTTTCCAGTGACAAGTCTGCACATGGTACATTTTATTATGGCAAGCTTTATTCACACAGCTGTGTGGATAACGTGAGCGTTATTCCCACAGCTGTGCGAATAATCTAAGCGTTATTCCCACAGCTGTGTGAATATTGCCAGCGTTATTCACACAGCCAAAAATGTGATAGTTATACTGACTTTAAATTAAAAGCATACTAATCTATAGGTCGTTTGGCTAGGCTAATAGCTATTGATATTGAATCGTAAATAGGCTTGTTATATAGCCTACGGCCTAAATATGAACATCATAAATCATTATATTGATAATGTAGATCTAAATAGTTATATTTTCAATTAAAAATTAATTTTACTTGTCTTATTGTTGTTAACCTTTAGAGTTTAGACAAAAAATATTCCAATTTATTATAGTTTACGTTGTCGTCCATAAATGACATCACATAATTTTTGTTGATTTTTCAAGTATCAACCAGTCGTCAAAAAGTTTGGCACCTCCCCCATCCCCAATTTAAGCAGTTTTTTTTTCTATTTGAAACTGAGCATATTTCAAGTACCTTTTTTGTCATGTAATTAAAATGTATTTAGTGTAAGTTTGGGGCCGTCCATAAATGACGTCACGCGATTTTGGCCGATTTTTTACCCCCTCCCCCCCCC